>LVTN01001182.1:41984-94845 GCA_001649415.1 Musa itinerans
TATATATATATATATATTTGAAATGGCTCCTTTTATGTGTGTTAAAATTGGTCTTTTTTTTGGATGCCAAGCTATGTGTCCTTTCATATCCAACCAGAAGAATCATGTATTTATAAGGATGCTTTACTATTAGACCCTTTTGAGTTTCACAAGTATTTGTACTTTCCTTCCATCATCTAAAATTGTCTTAAAGAGACTTCTATTCTCTACAGATATATCTACTTAATTGCACCATAATAACTTGACATGATTAGCTCTCTTGGTTTCTGAAAGAATGTTTCAGGTTGGTAGAAATCACATACCATATCCACCCATGGGATTGAACCTTTTAAGGATGGCTGTATCCACCACAGGTCCACAAGTGACATTGTGATCAGCCTCTACAGATTGGCTCCGAAGCTCCAGAACAACTGGGTCTCCCTCACCTGCCATACGCCCTAGACTGCAAGCATGACTCTCCCAGGATTTTCTCCCATATTTTCCTTCAACTAAGAACACCGAGGATTTATAAAACCAGCTGTCCGCAAAAGACACATTGAGCACAGCAGCAGGAGCTTTGCAGCTTCCGTTGACTGAAGTTATCGAAAACGTAAGGATGTACTGTGCGTAAATTGAGGTAAGTCTGATTGTTTGGCGTATGACTCCATTAAGACCCAGCTGAATAGCATGTCCATTATCAGGCAGCGATATGTTGGGGCCTGCAGTCACATAGTACACGGTACCGTTGAAGGACCAGCCGGGGATAGTGTTGTTCTTGGACAGAGGCAGGAGGGGAGTGCTGGAGTTTGGCTTCATATTTGATGGAGGGAATTCAAAGTTTCCATTCTGCAGCAAAGCTGTTTGTGGAATGAAAATGGCAGCTTACCGGCCAAGCATTTGTTTAGTAACCATGAGAAGTTTAGGGAGGATCAGAACTGCACCTGCAGATGCTGCCGCCACCGCAGCTAATAGGATCAAGAAAATTTCTTCAAGCAGTCTCATTGTCGAGGATGAAGCAGTGGAGGTTACGATGGTTTTCACGAGATGAATCTGATTCAGTAACGGGTTGCTGAGCTTTGCTGGTCTTCTTTCTTTGATCAGATTCAACCAAACAATTCTCCTCCAGTATTCCCCAATGAAACAACGGCTTTGACTGGAATGAAGAACTTGGTGTGTGCGCTTTGATCTCTGGGGTCGAGTCCTTTTTGCTGATGTCTAAAAGAGTACGTTGACAACGTTGGAGATACAGAAACTTGATCCATATCCTTCGTCAAAGTCAACGTCTGAGACGAAACGTTGAGTAATTGACCGTTGACTTTTTTTTTGGTTAGAAAACGCTGAGCAATAATTGACCGTTGACTTTTTTATTTTGTGGTTAGAAACGTTGAGCAATAATTGACCGTTGACTTTTTCTTTTTTGTGGTTAGAAACGCAACGTATCTCATCTCAGCATCTCTCGTTCCTATCTTAAAGGTCTTCTTACTGGAATCTTTTGGCAAGTTGAACTAATGAGGTCACCGGGTCGCGTAGTTCGATCACAAAACAACGCAAGCGTAGCTGTATCTCCAACTTGACTACATACAAACTGCTTAATTTTTCTGACTATGTGAGTCAACTATATGAATTTTTGTTTCTTTTCGTTCCTTTCAGGATAATATTTCTGATTAAATTAAGAATTATTCATATCTTTTTTTTTTCTTTTTTTTTAGTAATTTTCAAAGATATCCTTTCATCTCTCCTCACACCATAATGTCCATTGATTCTATCTCGTTTAGTGTCTATATGCATCTATCTCATTATTATTCTCTAAAATCAATCTGGTGAACATTAATTAGTCTGAGAATACTCACCTTACTCAACAGTATTCCCATTTGGAAGAACATAAAAACTTGGGAAGCACGAGAGTCTACAAGAGGGCATTTCTATGCTATATCCACATAAAAGTTGAAGTGAAAGAAAAGCTCGAAGCAATAGCTACAGAATGTTCTCTTTGGATCTTTTGTCCAACCCATGCAGAGATGTTCACTTGCTTCTCCCTCGTCTAATTCTGCTTTTCATATTCTAATACTGCTAAGTTAATAAACTTGCATGAAGAGACCTTTCATTGCTCAAGTTCAAAAATAATGCATCACCATATAAAAATGCATATATCCTGATACAGAAAATGAGGTATCTATCTGACCCTCTTATCATTCTAGTTAGCCAATAAGAAATGGGGCTTCGATCATTGTATGGAAGATGAACAGATTGCTTCAGACCACCTGAATGCTAGGCCAACTTTTTTGTCTTTCAAGCGCGCTATCTACTCACGATAGACCAAAATTTTCACCGTTGTAAGCTAGGATAAGCTTCTGTCATCATCAAAAGAACAAGCGCAGTCCAACCGGTAAAGGGTCGTGCACCTTTACCCTTGCCTTTATTCTTTTGATCATACTGCTCCCATAAGAACCCAGTCGCATAGTAGTTACGAACAATATTACTGTACAATGGAAGCAGCAAATTGTGGTAAGAAATCAACTTTTCTATAAGGACCTAATTTGATCGGGTTCAGCAACAAGAAATATTACCGTATCAAGTTTGACCTTAGCTCTTGATATAGTGTATCAGCAGTAGTTCTGTATGGTCCATCCTCTGTAGAATAATGGCATCAAAGTAGCCGGTCATCATCAGATAAATAATGTAAGGTTACCTGTTCTTTGCTACCAAAACATTCCTATTTGTACCTTGTGAGTAGTGGTGGAGTGCTGAGAGAATCATGTAGTTCATATTTATCCAAATCGGACCTCTCCAATAAGGTGGGTCATGCTCTGTGTTCCTTTTCATGTACAAGGAGCTACACAAAATAACAAATCTCAGCAACCAGTCCTTACATTCACAAGTCAAATCATCTTAATAAAACAAGCTGCTTACCATGCACCTAAAACAAACACTATGATATTTAAAACAGTCGCAGCTTGCATCAATTACATTCATAAAGAGAAATCTAGATGCTGTAAGTAGCAAAATTGATCCACAAAAGTAAATGAAGTTCTCACACTGACCTCAGAATCATGTTTGATAAAGCAATTAGGTTCACCAGCTTTAAATGGCAGACCCTAAACCCATGAAACTTTATGCTTCTTGGTAACCTAGCTGACCATCACGCCACTTATACAGAACCTGGAACACTGGCGAAATGACAAACTTCGTGTCATACTATTCTATCACCTAAAGGATGTTTCAATTGTTAACTAGATGGATCACCTGATGTCATCAGGAAGTCAATGGAACTTCTTCATTTTAAAGAATATTTGGTTGGTTCACCAGGTGTCTAGGTAGTAGGTATTCACTTCATTTAAAAAAATTATTTGGTCTTTTTTTTTTCCACTTCTTTGGTAGAAGGAGCTAATTACTGTTAGGATCTCACATGACTTCAAAATGAATATGGAAGTTATAAATTATCCTGGTACTTGTTCTTAACGAAGCAAAAAATTGGAATATGTCAAGGAGACTAATTTGTTGTCAAAAAAAGAACATCAAGGCATAAAGAGAAAAGTGTCTGTGATATTTAGTCATTCAGTTACCTCATTTTAGAGAGTGAACGCACTCCATAATCTGTCCACAAGGTTGAGCGGTTAGATATGAGCCTCAACTGCTTCTCAAGGATTGGTGATTCCTGAACAGACAATGTGGGCATAAACAAATTATTGGGCATTAAAACACTAATACAGAAAACGGGATAGATCTTCCAGAGGTACAATATCTTCTGAAAGCACTACAGGGTTGATCCATGACTAACAGATGGAATGATCCCCATCATGAATGGGAAAAGGCTGACATAACCAAGATGGGGAACTAGTTTCAGCTGGGGCTCCTCCAATGTTTCGCGAACAAGTTCCCTTTGCACAGTATCCAGAACTTTCACCTCATGCCACCTCAAACGAACCTACGCATTAGAGTTTGCAGTTTCATGCAAAAGAAACTTAAATAAACAAAGAAAAACAAACGAACAATCATGTGTTGATCAAAAAATTAAAACTATTAAATCAAAGTAGATAGTAAAGCAGGACTAATGTTAGTAGAAGAGAAAACCGGAAACACATATCCGAAGAAGTAACAATCTAGGACAAAGTCACGATTTAGTTACGAATAATTATATTTGACAATAAAAGCAAAGCAATGGGCTTGTATGGAAGTACATTATCATCATAGACGAATCTTCATATTAAAAAACATTTGTTCAAGACTGAATTGAATGATGTGATAAACCTTGACTCGTAGAGAATTAAAACAAAAGAGGATAATCCATGATGCCTATGAATGGCCAAATAGGTCATAGCTGATCTTATAACCAAGACAACATGAAAAAAATAATCTAACAGTATCTTTTAAGTGTAACTTGTGTTTTAATAGAACATTTTTCAGGAGAAGATTGTCCGAGGGCAATTACCATAGATATCTCATGAGAACCTTCTTCATCAGACAAGCTACGGAAACAAACTCCAGAAGGAAAAGCCAAATAAACATGCGAAGAGAGAACTGGCACAGCTCTTGGGCAGATGAAGCATTCTACATTTCAAGCAATGAAAGGGGATATTACATTTATTATTCCGGCAGATATTACTGCTGTTTTCTGTCTTAGTCGACTGATATACCCATATTTAAAACTCAATCTTTTAGTATTTTCTTGAAATATTTTTCTTTACATTTTCTATTCAATATATTTTTGCTCCAAAACACCAGGCAATGTCAGCATGGCTTGGTATTCCTACATGTATTATTCTGGCAGCCAATCGGCACAGCTAGTGTTAAACTTAAATCTTGGTATTAGTAAACAAAAAAATGATCAAGTAGACATTACAATAAACAAACTTTGCTAGTTATAAACAATTTAGGCTTCAATCCGAAGAGTTCACAAGATAAATTAGCATACCTTCTCAGTATGATATCCAAAGTCAAAATATGCTCCAGAGGCATGATCCAAATGCATCTGATATAAAAAAGGTATTCAACAAACAGTAAAGCAAATTGAAATTTGATTGACATAATAATTTACTTTAGTGTGTGCACCTTCTCACAAAGGGGATACTTAAACAGCATTTAGACATTGCAGAATAGTTAGTTTACCATGAAATCATATAAAATGTGGAGAAGACAACAATTCAAAATGGATTTATTTTTTTTTAAATATTGTGAAGATTCTAGCAAGCCATTAAAAAGCAGACAAGCAAAACTTAAGTTTCATAGTCTTCACCAACAAATATCAACTAAAAAAACAAATATTTGCTTATCAGACAGCCATTTGATCATAGATTCAGCATCAATCAGTTGAAAAGGCAGCAAAAAGAAGCAAGCAAATTCCTTCAGTCTAATTTTGATCATGGTCAATATGTCATACAGAAAGGGTTTAACAATAACATTGATTTAGGATAATATTGTTACAATTATATGATATTTTCTGGCATCAGGTGCATATATACCTTATTTATCCTAAATGACAAACAGAAAAATGTCCAGAGCTATTTTAACCTATAATGTAATGCTTACCAAAAATTAAGTAATCATTAGTAAAGAAAGAGAGATTTAATTTACAGAATTATGAGATTCAAAATAATCTTCCAAGTAACTAGTAGATTCTTGTATAAGCAGAAAACAAGCACCTGATTAAGTTTCTCAAAGTCTGAAAGCTGCTTTGACATGTGGTGATAATCCTGCAAAGTTTCCAAGAATAATTTAGTCTAGAGTCTACACCAACATTAAATCCCAATCTAACACATCAAACAAAACCGTCGCTGAAGCATTTTCCATCTTCAGAAGCTCTGCAATTGAATGCATGCAATCTGCAGCAAGTAGCATCCAGCATCTTAGATCCAAGTGTTGTTCTTCATCATTTGGATGTGATGCGCGTGGATAATCATCCAATCCAGATGTCAGTGTCTGGAAAGTAAATAATGATATTGACAAATAATCATGCTAAAAATGCTGAAAGATAAGGACTATTCATGCCGCGTGCTACCCATACTAGGCATGGTGTGGTTCTGAGTCATGAACAAAACAAATCTAGCACATTGTGACTGGCATTAGCAGAAGAACATGGTGCCTGAGCTAGAAAATATGTTGGGTGAATGGAACATGCCAATCACCACAACCAGCAAGCAGCATGTCCACCATAATGAAATCCTGTGTATTAGAGGAGATAACAATCCGCGATTTTTAAATGTGATATAAAAGCAATTACATGTTTAGCTGCTTTATGATGTGTAACCAATCACATATTTGCTTCCCACTCTTTACTATGATTCTAGATTTGTATCTCAACAAGAAACCTGATCCTCATGACCAAGTCTAGGATGCAATTTCCCCTTTCACTTAATTCATGGCATACATCCAATAACTTAGATCCACTTAGTTTCAAGATTCCATACCATCTATAGTAATCAACCATCCTACCTAGTGCAGGGGAGAATTACCTAATAGAAACCATGAGACGTAGGAGGTGAGATAACAGAGGAAGACTTTTTGAAGCTGAGAAAGATTATGCCAACTTCACGTCATGAAGTTTGCTAAAACTTCTCTCTTCTACCATATAATGCATTGCTTCCAGGCACACATCCAACATCTGGACCAGCAAGTGCCATGTAAGCAATACTGTAAAAGTGTTGTACAGAATGACATCTCTTTGCTGAACAAAAGCCCATTCATGAAAACCCTCCTGTTAGAATTCTGCAATCATTTATTGCAAATCCAATTATATATTTGTCTATACTAGATGAGTCTCCAAGTTTCAAAAAATACCTTTGTATTGTATAGAAGTGGATAGGGACATAATGGTATGGTGTACAATGATCACCTTGCCAATGATGCCTTTTACTAGTGAATGTCTAGAGACTCCAGATCAAGGTTTAAAATATCAGTCCGGTACCAATATAGGTCGGCAGCTGGACAGGTAAGTTAGTACCACCTAGCCCAGAGGGAAAGAGGGAGAGAAGGGAGGAGAAAAGGAATAAGAGCAGTAGGAGAAGACAAAAAAGGAAGAGGAGGTGAAGGTCGAGATAGAGGCATACCAGTAGAAGACAGATATGGCAGCAACCTATACGAGAACGAGCCAGCGATAACAATGACACCACGGGGAGAAGAAGAGATGGAAGAGGGGGAAAAAAGACAGAACATGACAAAAGAGAGAACTCATGAAAGGAGAGAAAGAAAGAAAAAAAAAAGACAACTGCAGAAAACTGCAAAAAATATAAAAACTATGCCGCCTGACACACTCGGTTTCAGCCATCGGATGATATCTCAAATACGGCACTCATAACAGCCATGAAGCCCATTATAACCATACTAGGCGAAAGATGATGGTCTAGGTACCAATCCTATCAAGGCATGTAGAACCTTTTCATTAATAGTGAACAATGAAGCCTGGTTGAGATAGGCATTAATAACTCAACATCTAATAAGCAAACAATGTTAGATGAGAAGTAAAAAAATATAATCAAACCTTTGGATTTAGTTCTTTGGTTGTTGTATTGTCTCTTCCATGCCAATAAAATGTACCAACATCCTTCCCTGAAAAATAATTATTAAGGAAACAATATGTCAGATATTAGAACTTCCATATTTCCATAGTGTTGGTTCCATAATGTGCATGATATTTGTTAAATGTTTTAAAGCGTAAGCATGAAATGCAAAAGGAACAGTGGATATCATTGCATACTACACAAAAACTGCAGAACTAAATGCCTATTTATCACAATGATGGACCTCAATTAGCATACCAAAGACATCTATCAAACATAAGAAAATGAACTTCTGATAAGAGACTACTTATCACTAAACATATGATATGCTAAAAATTTTGAGAAACTAAGTTGCATAGCATACCACCACTAAAACCAACTATATACATACATCATACTGAATTACTGATTACAGCTATTCATGAATGAGAAGAAAGATATAAATCGAAGCATCCCATCATGAAATGTTTTCAGACAAGACAAACAATTTACATTACCAAAGATGAAAGAGATTATGTGAGACATTCATGCACATCATAGTTCTCATGAAAACTGACTCACCAGATTGTGTAGTATTGAACCACTGGAACCATGCATTTAAGCGAATGTAGGCTCTACTAAGAAAATCAGTAATCTCGTTGGTTTCTTGAGATGAAAATTTTCCCATCCGTATGCCATTTAACAAGTCTGGAAAAAACAACGTTCCACAATAAATCCACTCCTCCACATGCAGATTTTATTTCCAATATAAACAATGGCAGACATATAAAATCTACTTCCTATATAGATATTCAACAACAACAACCATAGTTACAGAAGCATTTTTTTTTCTTTATCTAATTCAATTCAATAGATCTAAATTGTCTTAGAATTACAAATTTTCGAAATGTAAAAATGTTTACCACAATCAGGTTCAAAGGTAAATCACCACAGTTAACTGCAATTGTAAAAAGGATGATCTGAGCATACAAATGAAGAAAGAAAAGCAATTTGTGATTCTTAATGCATATGTCAACAAGGATACGAGTTCCATTAAGTTCATGGAAGTATTAAACCACCGGCATAATAGGTATAATACACTAGTTTTATCATGTAGCAAATGAGAAGTCTCTTCATTTATTTGTGTGAACTGTTGACATGGAAGTTAGGTGGCAACTACTTAATGTTAGGTGACAATGGTGTGGCAATGTTTCATGATGAGCAAGGTACACAGCACATACCATTAATCAATTTGGCCATAAATTCATACCAGATGCTATATGCACATCTAGTAAAGATCTTTTACATATTTTCAATTCCTATCGTTGTTAGGCCCAACAACACAATGGTAAGTAAAGTTATCACACCTCGTAGAACAAGAAATAAAGTTGGTGGATTCCCATTTGTTGGATATTGAAGAACAAATTCCTCAGGGACCTTACTGCAAATATTAAAAGAGAGGAATAAATAATTAGAATTATATTCCATTTACTGCAAAGATAGTTGTATCAGTAAAGACCAGATCACCTCAAAGCTTCAGCTCCTAAAATCTGCTCACGAGGAATCCATCCATCAATATTGATGAGATCCAACCAATGTCCAATAATATCCATGGATAATTTAGCATCCCAGCGCCTAAAATTGACATGATACATATTTAAAGAAGAGATACATTACATCAGCAAATGCCTAACAAAGGAATCCAGATATTTGTGTAATAAATGTCTAATCAATCTGCATAATGATTAGATTTGTGGCATACAACAAACCCGATGATCATCTGATGGAAGCCTTCATCCCACAAAAAACCTCTTGGAAAGAATGATCGGCTAGGAACAGCTGTGAAAAGTGCAGCTGGCCAATATGAAATAAACTTTTCACCATTCTCTTGCTGCTAAAGAGAACAAGTGTTACATGCCTATCGTGCCTTCCTCTCAAGGCTAAATAAGAACATAAGTAGCAACTTTAAAGATCATGAAGACTAATTCAAGTAGCATAAATGCCAAAGCTTCTTCACACTACCAATTTCAGAGAATGTCAATCTGTATCAGATAAGCTCAGTGAAATCAGTAGTCAGTACAACATAATGATGACTAGAAAAAACCAAATATTTAGACAACAGTAGATATTATGTCCATGTGCTTCCCATGATCTAATTAGCGACAGCTTTAGTGAGGTAAAGCACGAAAGGAATATCATGTGTCTTGTAAATTTGGGAGATCATTTGATTTGTTTTACAAAACATAAACAAACAAAAGGAAACAAAAGACAGCCAGATCATATTGATGAAATGTAGTTGGTTTCAAACATCAAATATGACACAAATATGCTTTTAACAATATGTTTCCAAAGATGTAGTCCCACTGGCAAACAATGAGCTAGGTTTCTACCATAAGATCATTGGATTCTAATGGTTGACCAACAGAAAAAGGAATGTGGAACAAGAGAAAATATATGCAACCCACTGTTGAACCACAGATGAAAATTGAAGTCCAATTAATTTCTCAAACTTACAGTGAAACCTTTGGGTAAGGCAATCCTTGATTGGCCATAGAAGTAACCGATCCCCCCCAGCAGATTTCCAATGGCTGCCCTACCAACGATCATTGATTCAGAATCAACCTGAATCATATCGAAATGTTAGAACAAAATCGATGCAAGCCAAATGAAATACAAGCCAATCTCAAAATTAAAAGGTCAATAATAGAATGCACAATTCACTTTTCATATTAACAATGCACGAGGCCTATGCTTCCATCAAATATGGTGTGTACCACCAGGGTCTGCAATACTGAATTGTACCGCCCGGTATGGGTGGTATGTACCAGTCCGACAGGCTACCGGTACGCGGACCGCCCGCTACCGGTAAGGTCGATTTCGACTGTAGTAGTGCACTGCAGCACTGCTACAGTGCTCGATATACCTGGGTGTACCGCTCAGTATACTGTACCGCACCGTACCGAGCCCAGGTCAAAACACTGGTACGATACGATATTGCGAATCTTGTGTACCATAACACATGTCTGCAATTGTATGTGCAATTCTCAACCACGAAAATGATAATAATGTATGCAGCTGCTTATGCAGTCATACAACTGTATGTAAGCAATCCTCAAGCACAAAAATAATAATGGCATATGTTTAAGCATTTATTCTTTAAATATATCTTGTATATGCATGATCTTTTAATATTTGAATATGAGCCACATATGCTCCACATGGACGGGGTGTAAAAGCTCAACAAGACATGCAAACTTGACACACTGGATTTTGGCTTTGACCTAATATGGTTTGTGGCATAAATGGGTCTAACTGCTCGACCCATTTCAAACAAGGGTCACCACTTGCATCAATCGCTTAACCTGTATGAACCTAACTGACACAATAATGACGCATGTGACCCACATGACCTGATTAACTTATGATCACTAAATATTTTATTTGAAATTTAAGAAATCTTCTTCCAAGGAAAATTGTAGGTTAATAAAATATATTGCCATTGACAAGAGTGTAAGTTTATCAGCTAATCAACCAGGTATTCTGATTTAAGTTGGTTTGGGTCAAAGTAATAAGACTAGGCCAGTCAGATCCAGGTCAGCTTCGGATTGTAAGGTCTTAACCCGTCAGGTCTAATATTATATTTCTTACTTGAGCCTACATTTGGTAAAGCTCTTTAAATATATATGCATCAACTTGATTTTATTAAGTCCAAAAAATATCCACAAATACCACCCTAAAATATCACATCAATATGCAGACCCTCTCTCCCTTTTCTCTTACATGTTAAGGCAACCTAAAAAGGAAAAAGATAGTCATCCATATTCCATGCCCCCTCTACTCCCTACATTCCATGTTAAGGTTACCCAACGAAGAGTAAGAAAAATGTAAGAGAGGAGAGGATAGAAGCCACTAACTAGAGAAGGAAAACTACACTATTCCCCAAATACATCACTTTCTCGTAGAAAGGCAAGTTGGTTTCAAATATCATTATGATCCTTATTCACCAAAACTTACTATTAAACTTAAACGGAGACCACCACCGACTTGCCGACTCAACCATCTTTGCTACTGTTGCCACCCTATGATATGTGCAATTAAGCTTACGGCCAATTTGTTGTTAGCACAGAAATTAGCTGATAATAGACTGGCGAGAGGGAGAGGTTCTCCTCTCTTTCTTTTGTTTTCACTCTTGCCAAGCCCATGGCCAACAGCCCAACACCTCTCTGGCAGTGGCCCAAATCACAGGCTAGTGATGGAGGCTAACAAATGAAGGGGGGCAAGCCGTAGGCAAGAGAGAGACTGTGGTGAATGGAGAGACGAGGCCAGCCAATCAGGATGACAAGATAACTGAACAAGCATAATATAGATTAAGCACTTATGACCCTTCCAATCAGGATGACAAGATAACTGAACAAGCATAATATAGATTAAGCACTTATGACCCTTCCAATCAGGATGACAAGATAACTGAACAAGCATAATATAGATTAAGCACTTATGACCCTTTAGTAGGTTTTGTTTGCACCACTACTGTGTACCATTAAGTAATGTCCTTACCAAACCCAATCTGGCTAGAACCTAGGTCTAGGACAAATAAGCCCCTAGCCATTCAAATTAAGGTTTACGAAGTGAATTTTTTCTGATTACTGCTTTAAACTTAGCCAAGATTGGGCAGGAAGCTAGAAATTTGCAAAGCAACAACTTACTAAGCTACACATACTTAGAAGTGATACTAGTTTAGGTACTGTTTACTTGCTAACCAATATATCAAGGACTTGGTATATACTGAATATGTTCAACAATGTCATATAGTGCAACAAAGCAAACAAGAATACTTTAAAAAATGTGTGTGACATTAAAAATCAGAGCGAGATTAAGAAATCTAGCAAACCAAGAAAAAGAATGAATTCCATTGAAAACCTTTTACTTCAATGTTTCATTACTCCAAACAAATTTCCAGCAACAAATGAGTCTCATCAATTCATAGAATGAAAAGCTTTTCATATAAAAAAGTTGTGTTTGCAACACCAAAATCGTGTCCCAAGGATATGCATAATCAATAGGCTAAGTAATTGTACCTCGTCCTTTATATTGAAAATGCTGACATACTTGTCCTCAACTTCCCCTTGTTTCTCTTCTAGTCGAGTGGACAACATGGCTCCTGATATATGTTTTTAAAAAATAAGGGAAATTTTCAAATTAAATAAAAAATAAAAGTCAGATAAGCAGAAAAGGCTGCTTAAGTGGGGCATGGCATCAAATAGTTTCTTTCCATTTAGGAGATGGAATTTCTCATACAATTTCTTTTCATTTCCTTTCCAGTTCTATCCTTTGCACTCCCACTTTTACTTCTGTCATTTTTGTATTTCTTTATCGCTGGTAGTAAATTTTGTTATGGGTCAAGGAAGTATAGCCCATGTTCATTTCACTCGATCACAATAACACCATGAGATACCATCATTTTCAAATAAACTATCTTAAACTGATGGAATGCTTTTTTCTTATTTAGTTATCTAAATTTGTCATGGCTCAGAAAATTTACCTGATGAAGTTTACACCATATTGTCACGAACGGTCGTCGCGCACCTGCAACAACTTCGTTCAACGAACCATTCTGTCACGGACAAAGTTCCAAACAGGATGTTTGATGTAATACTTATGTATGTCCGTGTTTTTCTGTTTGTTCATGCTTTGCACAGCATGTAGCGGGACGGTCGAAGGCATAACAGCCTCGTTTAAGTAGGCTTGATGGCCGTTTTAGGCTTGTAAATAAAGATTGTGTCATGTGGACACCAGTGAGAGAGCTCGGTCTGTAATGGACCATTTTAACCCTTTGTTGTGCAACTATTCTGAGCTTGTAAAGTTTGTTTGTAATTTGCATTGTCAATAAAGTGTTTTCGGAGATGTTTGCTTGTGGATCCCGATTGAGGCGCTTTTCTCTAACCCGTTTTCTCTTTTGTAGGTCCTAAGGGACCATGGGAGGTTTCGGGGAGGCTGACTCTTGCGGACGGACACGCAAGGGTGCCGCACGACTTAGGCAAAACCAGCTAACTCCGTGACAGTTCGTCGCTTTTTCATATATGTACGGATGCTTGACAGCATGTTTTGTCTTGGTTTTGTATGTTTTTGTTTGTAAAAATGCATGTTCGAACAGGTTGCAGCACTACAGTGCAACCGCTCGCTGCGCCGGGCAAAACTACCCCAAAATGGCTTTGTTTTCGTGTGCCACAGGCTGTTTTTCACAGCCTGTTGCAGCACCCAAAACGTTAGTCATCTCAGCACCCTGAAACCCCCCAAGTGGCACCAGGGGGGATGGGGCTTCGAGGTAGTATCGGGCATTGAACAATCTTCACAAGTTCACACGTTAACTTGATGGGAACTTGCCTTCGCGCCCGGCACCCGGTGAGCAGTTGTTTGTAGAGTTGCAACTGTTCGTTCTACCTTCTAAAGTCCTTGTTTTCCTCCTTCCTCTCGTTTCCTCATGCATGCAAGGTGCTCGCTGAATTGCTTGTAAAACTTCCCGTTTTGCGAGGCGAGAGGACTTATCCGTTGCTCATTTTTTAACTAATCAACTTTCTCTTTTACAAGTCCTTCGGGACCCGAGTGAGGTTATAAATTGGCTGACCCTTTGCGGACGCATATCGAAAAGGCGCAACATGACTTAGGCAATCCCAACTAAGTCTGAGAAGTTAGTGCAAGGGTGCGTCACAACTTAGACAACTCAAGCAAAGTCCGTAACTTTGCCGTAATTATGCCTCACGGCTTAGGCAATTCTAACTAAGTCCGTGACAATATAGCTCAACTAGTGACAAGTCATAATGTTTAGACACGACTACCATATATACTATCAAACTAAGCTAAACAAATCATAAACTAGTACCATCTAGGGAGAAACATTTCACCTGTTATTGTTTTAAGCTAAAGAAATAATAAACCAGTAGAATCTAGAAAGGACCATTGCACCTAAGATTGTTTCAAACATCTCGTGCAATGCTTGAGTGCTAATATATTTAGTAAACAGGTAGCATAACTACCTGTAAGGCTGTTGATGCGTTCATCGATGCTTGAACCTTCCACATTGGTTCCAGATACAAAAGCTATATCTATTTTGGCAGGAACAGTTGTGGAAATCTGGAAGAAAATGGCAGGAACCCATTACATTAGACCTTATAATTCAGAAGAACAGTACTTAACAAAAAACTTAAAGAAAATAAAAGGAGTTAATGTTCTTCAATAAAACAATGGAACTCCACAAACTTCCTCACAAGACGGTATTTCTAGTACATAAGTTGAACATGACAAAAGACTTATGTATCAAAAGCGTCATACATGGATATCATAAATACAGTTTCAAATTCGATCCAATACCAGGTTTGACAAACTGCCAGACCAGCATAATACAAATATACCATATGGTATACTAGCTTATAATACCCAATGTCAACAAGAAACAAATAATAAAAGAAAATGAAAGAGTGGTCTGAACAGTATGTTCCATTAGTAGTGCTTGGTTGGACTGGTAAAAGCCGGTCAGAACATCTTGGTCCAACAAAATTTAAAACATTACAGAAATATGCTTCACAACTGTGAAGTATTGACATGGATAAAAAAACCAACAAGACATGGTACAACACACTGACATGATAGATCTTAAAAAAAGTAAGTAACAACATAGTGTGAACACGGGAATTGATAAATACATATATGTATATGTGTTGCAAAAACCTCATGTATTAAGATATTTTATGTACAATTTAAACCAATGCAAGCATTTTCAAGTGTCTGTGCTTCATGATTAACAAGGTTTATGGTGCAATCTAAAAATTATTAAAACCTGAACAACAATTATATTTGAAGAATCTTCAATTGCATCAGGTAGCCGAAGTTGCCCAGTTCTCCTTGCCTAGAGTACATGCAACAAAGCAACGAAAACTTAAACTGTCAGTTTAGTATAACATACAGCATCTAAACAAGAAGAGGGAGGAAAGAAGAGGACAAAAATGAGCATCTGGATACCTGCCAACCATTGCAAAAGTGTTAAAACAGATCCAACTTACATGAAATGCAAGAGTGCCCTGAACAAGTTCCGACAAATTGTGCATATGAAGAGTTCTGAACCCAGAAAAGTGAGCATCCAATTTTTCCTGCAAAACAGAGGAAAATAATCATCTAATCATAATAAACTTCATGGCATAGAATCATCCAGCTTATACTCTATGGACATAGAATCATCATCCAACTATATTAACTGAACACTCAATTATTCTCTTAGTGTTGCTAATATTGTATTTCATATATTTAGTACAACTCCTTCTTGATAAAAAACCATTAGTTTTTATGTTGTCTTCATAACTCAAGTTTAAAATGAATATCAATTGAACTCTCATTACTTTAAATAACATCAACAAAAAACAATATACCCCATGAGAATTTATTCTGTATATGACTGGGAAATTTATTTCATCCATCGAAAATGTGAAAATGGATATATCATGAACTAGAAACTAAGAAAATGCAAAGAGCAAAAGTGTATCTGTCAAACTTCAAATTTCCCAACAAAATAAGGTACTAAACTCAATTACTAATACATAAAGGACCAGAATAACTGAAAGCACATCAGGAATATCTTCCTAAGTTAACTAAAAGATGATACCTGTGAATCTAAATGTAGTTCCCAACCACCTACATCATTGCGTTCTCCAAATGCCAAAAGAGTGGAATCACGGGATTCAAATTTCTGCCTTTGCACACCTAAGGAATTTCCTTCTTCGTCAGCAACATAAAAGAAAAGATGTGCAGTGCTATCTTCAGCATCATGTACCTTAGACCTGTGAATCAAACAAATGGGCCATGTAAAAGGCAAGCCACAATCTACCAGGTTCTAGACAGTAGAAACTGACACTTGTAGTAATAATAAATAGTCATGTAAATTAACAGCTAAAATCCATGTAAAGCTACTACACATGATACCATAGTACAAACTAAAATATTTAATCCTAGTTCTGATGATAATGAAATTCACCTCTCAGTAAACATTAAACTGAAAGTACAACTTACTTAGTGTTCTGCAAATCCAATCTAACAGCCCAGTCGCCACCATAGCCACTGCCTTCCCTTTTCTCTTTCAAGAAACTAGTCATGAATGATAATCCATGATCGACGATTTCTTGACGTCCATAGTCCCTACCATTGTGATCTCTCCATCCGTATGTGCTTAGATCATCAGAATCCTGGCAAATATGACGAAGAAAGTACTGTCCGTCCTTTATGCCGATCCACATTAATCCAGCAATTAGTGATCGTGGAGTCCTGCAGATTACAACAGCAAGTCACCACCAAACAAGTGCTTCCCATAAGTGATATACGTGTATATCAACAAAACATCTTTTGAGGAAGCTTGCAGCTTAGACAAATCTAAACATCAACAGACAGACTTTAACAAAGAATAGTTATGTAAACTTCAGGTTGGACATCCACAATCGCAAATCAAAAGAAAATGGGAAAACATACTAAGTGGTCGATAGGCCTCTATCCTTGACCACAGTCAATATTTTAGTAAATACATGAAGAGCAAGATTTTTATTATTGATAACTAACTTAACATAGTCCAAACACAAAAGTGATCAACCCCGTTTTATCGGTTCCACAAAAGTTTCAATCTCTCCAACAAGTATTGTAGTTAATCATCACATCGAATCCACAGAAGGAGCGAACGATAACAAAAGAACCAAATCATCGCAAAATCCAGTAACCTGGCTCGGATTCCAAGGTACACGTGAGGTCGGTAGGTGCCCCAGTACAAGCTCTCCTGGTGCTCTCCTTGAAACTGTAACCAAGCCAAACAGCTAAAAATGGTATCCACCTTATATTAATCATAAGTAACTGTACAGGGCTTCCGAACTCTTTCTCGGATTGCAAGAAATACCTACCTGGGGAAGATCCATCATCCTGGGGGCCGGCAGCGGCGTGACGGCCCTCCTCAAACTCCGAACTGCCGCATCGTCCCTCAAGGAGCCCCATTGATACTTATTAACGAAGAAAAACACAAACAGCGAGGCCAAGAACCCTAACCCTAGCAGCGTCTTGAGGCTGACGTCCCTCAACCGGATCGGGCCGTGGTCGCGGCTCCGTCCGTTTCTGATTCCCTCGACAGGGCGGCGCGGGCCGCGGGGGGATTCGCCGGCGTCGGCCTCCCCAGGCGAGGGCCTTCCCCGGCTACGCGCCGTCCGTCGACTGCCTCCGCTCATCGCGGCCTCGGTCGTCGGGAAGTGTACCGAAGCCTTCTTCTCGCTATATTTACCGAAGCAGAGACCGGGAGGGCTTAGGGTTGTTGATTTCCACGCCGTTTCAAATGACGGCCGTTTGACCGTTACGACGGCCGTTATAAGATATCATAACGCGAAATGATATAAACGCCGTTAGATGTCATACGACCGTTACAGTAACAAAACAGTGTTACTTCCAAATCACACCTCACACTCATTCAAAATCGAGATCACTGGATATTTATTCGAAGTGGAAGTATGTCTCCACTTGAACAAAGCTTAGTTAATAACAGTACATTTTTAGGAATATTACTATTAAGGAACCAAAAAATGGCCAAATTAATCACCTTAATTTCTAAAATTAATTAATAAAAACTACTCGATAATTGACTATTAATTAATAAAAACTACTTTTGAGATTATACAAAAAATCTTATAATCGCAAAAACTATTATTCCTGCTTTTATCACACACATAATAATCTATTACATCAAGTTCATGAGATTATACCAGCAACATCAAGTTCATGAGAACTATTATAAAGCTAAACAATATCAGGCAAGAACAATACAAGTAATATACATACAACCTCTAAACGATATATCAGTTTTCTCACCCTTACCCACTGAGAACAAGGAATTCAATCAACTCAAGAATTCTTTCAGCTTCTCACAGAAAACTAGGTTCCTTATGCAGACGACGAGTTCTTTATTGATTGCTGGGATCAACAATAACTAACAGGAACGCTGCTTCAGGAAAACAGGGTTCATTCACTGTGGCTTCCTCTTCCTTCTCTCTCCAAAGCTAAGGCTGTGTGCCAAGCTTGGCAGGCAACACTGCTGGGTCTTCACCATTTTAGCTTTCTGGTTACTGAAATCTTTAGTTGGAAGCCCATCTTTTGTGCAGGGAGAATTAGTGCCAGGCATTTCAGTAGCATCTTCAGCAGAGACTTCTGGAAGATGATGTTCTGCATCAAGCTTACAGATACCTGATCTTCCATTGATCTTTACCTTGCTATTGGAATCATCTTGTTTGATGCCGAGTTCTTCCTCGAGTCGGTTCTCCTGAAGAAGTTGAGCGAGTCTCTTCTTCTCAGCAGTCGGAGGAGGCTCAGATTTGGTTTGAGGAGAAGTGTCAGCAGAGAAGATGAGTGGCTCATCGTTACTCATCTCATAGTTAGGAGTACTGCCTCTGGAAGGAACAAAATCTGCAAACAAGATAAATCCATCCAAATATTCGTAGTTAGGAAGTAGAAACATAAATCAAAAGAACAAATCATGCTTTCTCTTCCTCATTTTGATGAGAATACCTCCATTAACACTGACAAAGTCATCTTCACAATCAGAATCTAACCATGCCTGTGAGTCAAAGAATGCCTCCTCTTTATTATCTGCAAGTCACAGGCCTTCAAGTGACTGACTACAATTCAGCAAAGGAACAAGCAACATTTTATGCAGATGAAAAACCAGACTACACTGGATTTCTTATTAACCATACTTATTCAGTATATTTGTTTTTCTTCCTCTCTTTTTTTTTTTTCTCCCTTATGGTGCAGCATAGTATTTTCTTTCCTTTTATTGACTTTTTTTTTTAATTTGTATTTGTAACATTCCTCAGTTTAATCCTTATCAAAATTGTCTGCTTCATAACTCTCCTCATCTCAATTCATTTCCACCAAAAAAGCACAAGTTGATTCATTCCCATAAATATATATATATATATATATATATATATATATTTAGATGATAAAAGTAATCCTTCTCAGATAACCTACCAATACTAATGAATTGGTAGTAAATCTAGATGAGTTCCATCCAGCACAGTAATCCTTCTCAGTCTTTATTTAAATGAGTTCCATC
Organism: Musa itinerans; assembly: GCA_001649415.1. Lineage (NCBI taxonomy): Eukaryota > Viridiplantae > Streptophyta > Magnoliopsida > Zingiberales > Musaceae > Musa > Musa itinerans. The sequence goes on from LVTN01001182.1 coordinate 61,560, forward strand.
CATGACTAGTAAATCTAAAGCACAAAAATAACAGAAAACAAGATGTACCAGTACATGCATCAGATAATAAACAGGAGCTCATCAAAAAATCATTACATTAAATAAAAAGCTAGATCTAGATTGGAGACTCAGAAGCTTCATTGACCTGCCACATTTCTTGGGAAAGTAATGGCACACCTTTATAGGAGAAAAAGCATATAACTTTAATAGAGAGTATTCTTAAATTTAAAGATTTCAATTCATCCACAAGAACAGAAACAAGATACACCAACTTGTGAGTAATAAATAGAAAAAGAAAGTGGATTTCTTCTCAACTTTATTGTCAAAATTACATACATATATATTACAATGAACATTATGAACCACCAATTATTTCAATAGTATAAATCACATAAAAACAGTTACATTCTTGTCAAGCATCCAGAAAGCAAACTAGAAAGAAAGCCAGTGATGAACTCAAAAAGACAATGGGGCAACCAAAACAGGAAAACATCAGACACATAACAACAAGAAACCAAAGGATCATACCAGTATCAGTGATCTTAGCATCACAATCATCAGCCACGTTCTCTCCCTTGGACTCCAATTGCCCAGCTGAACCTTCCCCATTGAGAACATTTTCCTTCACTGAGGATGTAGCCAAGAACTTCCTGGCCCTGGACCCAATTCCCAACACCAGCCTCATGGTGGAATTTGGATGCCCAGGGGCTTGCAGAAAGATATCAGAACCTTGAAACTTGTGAAGCCTATTGTCAGAGGAAGAGAGGGAGGAAGAGCATGGAAGCACCAACATCAAGGTGCAAAGAAACAAAAGAAAGTGGGAGATTGGAGAGGACTGATAGTGAAGTTATGGTGATTGGTGCCTTGACTACCAATTCTATTATGATTAGATGGGTCCAACTGAAGAATAGAGAGCTGGTGATGCCATTTGCATGTGCCCTGGAGGAAATGGATCCTTTTTCTACTGTTCAGCTCACATGTCTTCATACTTGTAATGCTTAAAAAAAAAATTCAGAAGATACTGAATTCCCAGTTGCCAGTGTTTGCATAGATGTTCATTTTGTTTGTCTTGAAGTGAGTGCAGATGGTTTAATTGAACAACAATGAGAGAGATTTATTATTTGGGTGCTGATCTCAAAATTCAAGAGAAGAAAAATTCCATGTAGTTTCATATTTCAGCTCTGACATCAGTATTTTCTTTCTTTTTACAAAAGAAAATATCAGATATTACAATAAGATTATACCTTGGAGATATAGTCTTCTTAAGTTCTATTGCATGAGGATTGTCCACACATATCTCCACACCTCCTTTTCCTCTCACACAATTATCGAAAAGGAAATTTTGATTCTTAGTACGATCTCTCAAAGAAAGACCAAAATATATCACCCGATCAACGTTTCTCAAGGATTGAAAACGAAATTTTGATTCTCAGTACGATCGCTCGACGAAAGACCAGACGAAAGACCAGAATATATCACCCGATCAACGTTTCTCAAGGATCATTGGTGAGCTACACCATTACCAAGTCATGTTGCTGACAACTAAATTTACCTTCCACCTTTTCTGAAGAGAAGTGAAAAACGTTGGTATTAGTTTTCTTGCATGAGGATACTTGCCTACCCTTTGATACTGTGGTGTCTCAGCTGCTTGATGTAGCACAATCATAGGGGTACCTTTCTATTGCAATGATAGTGGAGAAGTCAGATGATTGATTGATCTTTTAAATGGCTGTCAATTTGCCACATCAATCATACATGAAATCCTCAATGGCCAGAACATCTGTTGAGAACTTGGTCAGATTCATCAACATCAGAATGGTTGGTTTACATTCCTTCAAAGCCAAATTTAGGGCCAAAAAGTGTCAATAAACAAGTCAAAGGATTGCAGATAAACTATTAAAGAATGTGGATAAGAGAAAAACATCTCAGAGTAACACTTTGAAAATGATGATGGCTCATGTTGAATGAATGCAGATCACATGAAGTATTTAAGTAGGTAAACTATCTTTAATGCAACAACAGTTAATTATCTGATATACATATTGATGTGTGTGTACATATATATTCTGAAAATATAATGTTTATACACATCTAAAAAAATAAAATCATGTCAGACTAATCTTTCACAAAAAGCCTGCAAGAAGAATATTTTCCTTTATTTGCTGATGTTCTTGATAGGCTCTGGGTATGGATCAATCCAGCACTCATCCTTAGCCACTGCTCTTTTCCATCTTCTTTGGAAAATCATTAGTTCAGCATAAGACTGGCGCCTTATCTGGCAAAAAATGTCGGCCAATGAATAATGCAGTTAAGAAGAGTGACAAGTTTCATAGTAGAGACAACAAGTTCGTATTTAGGGGGAAATAGAAGTAAAAAGTTCAGGACTATATCAGAGAAAAAAGGGAAAGAATGTTAGGGATTTTGTACATATACGAGTTATCCAAAAACATTAAAACATGCTGAAATTTTGGAAACTTCGCAGAGAAATTTGCAATTGTGAGTCAAGGTTTTTAAGTCAGTTTATGTCTCAAGAAAATAAAGACATATCAAGTAATGTAGCACCAAGCACATATCACATTATTATTACCAATAACAAAAGACAAACAATTTCTCAGCAACTTGTTAGTTTTGAAGGATTGGAACATGTGAGAAAATTGATCATTTAGCACCCTACTGGAAAATCTCATGATGAAAACTTTCAAAACTGCAGCTTTGGTACTTTGGGCATTTTTGACTGCAATCCAAAGTCCAAATGGAAAATTATCTCTAGTCTCCAAAAAACAGCAGCTGTATTCAAATCATTACAAAAAGAATTTTTTCAGATTTAATAACTATTATCAGCAAGATCTTAAGATGCATCAAGAGTTCATGAATGGTAGCTAGCCCAAAAATTCAGAGCAACAAAACAAACAACTTAATCTACAGAAAAAGCTGGGCACTGAATGAATAAATCAGAGATAGGAAACACTTACAGCGGATCTATCATTGTAGCTGGATGATCCAGAAGGCACCTGCAAAATTATGTGTGCAATTAGTTACTCTAGTAGTCAGAATGTGAACTAAAGGGATAAAAATCTACCATTGTTCCTAAGTAAGGCTGCTCTGACTCAGAGGGTGGGCCACTTGTTTCTGCATTTGGCTGAGAAAGACAATAATGCCGATTAGGTGCAAACTGAAATGTGGACTTACGAGAGCATGTGTGTGCTGCGAATTAGAGGATACTTTGGTTGCAAAATGAACATTAATAGACATTTTAGTCATACTGATCAAAGAACACATTTCAAAAAGATCTTAAAGTCCATATATGACACATGCAACCTGCTTACCATGTCTCTAGCACTAAGGAAATGATCAGTGCATATGATTAAGAAAAAGAGACCAACATCTGAGCTGTAAGAATTAATTAAATAAAGAGACTAATGTATGCATGTTTATATAGAAATCAATTATTCATGACTATTAAGTGGCAAGAAGGTAGCACGATAAGCCTTAGTAGACAATATTTGCAAGTTAGGATGAACACCTAGTTTATGTTCTCCATGTCAAAAAATAGTCTGACAGACATGAAAAAACCACTGCATAATCAATTTAAATTGGATGGAGGGTGTGATATAAATATTAAACTTCACGCATGTTAAAACTTTCTCAAAAGTATGCACAACCAGAGAAAATGTATCACCATACCTTGTTCTCATCAGAACCCCCAAGTGTTGGGATTCCCATATGAACTATATATTCGCTATCAACCACCCCAATGTTCTTACTCCTATCACCCTGTATAATAATGTTAGATATTAAAAAAATTACAAAAGCTATCACTATGGATGATGAGTACCTGAACACAGTATCCAAGTTTCATGTCTAATCCCCACGCATGAATCAAATCATTCTGCCAAAGGATCACACTAAAATAAGGGCTCATTTTGATCATCTTGTGACATCAGGGATACTAGTATATTGATAGCATGTCATTGAAGCAGACCTGGATCATATTCCACACACAGCGCCATGAAGTTCTCGAGAACACAGGAGCCATCATTTCTACCCACCTGTAAAGATTTTCCGATTATCAATTATTGCAGACAGAAAACTTGAATCTGAATTTGAAAAGTATGACAAAAAGATAAAACAGTAAACTCAAGTTTTATAGTTCATACAGGTAAACAAGAACAACAGGAACCAAAAAGCCAGAAGCATTTAATAAAAAAGTAGTGAAACGATGCAAGTTTAGGAGAGTCTTATCCAATCAACTAGTAAAGGGTTAAAAATTCTCACCCTGTGCATGGAGGTGCAGTACTATTCTCATAACATCCTCCGCTACTTTTTACCTTGTAAACTCTTCTGTTAATGACAAGAAGAAATGTCTTTGATAGATTAGTAAATTTGCCCGCCCCCCATCCCCGAAAAAGGTGTCAATGACAAAGGCACCATTTTATTCAAACTATGCATAAGTTAATCATGGACATTTCAAGATGCCGCTAACAAAATTACACATATGAGACCTGTGTACATCTCCTTTCCTCCCACGTGCAGTTATTTGATGATGAACTTCTGATTTACTGGTGTCCAATGCAGGTTGTGATACCTCCAGCCCTTCCTTATCAATAATGGATATATAACTGCATAAGTTTAATAAATATTTTTTTAATAGCTCATATTTAAGTGAAAAAATTTGACAAAGACATTATGTCATTCAGCTTCGCAGAATGAAAAAAGGACAAAAATATTGGTTCTTTTGTGGCTTAAAAGATATAAAAATAGACGAAAGTTCCAATGAACAATCTCATAAATTTGGTGGAAAGTTCATGAAATTATTGCTAATAAGCGACTAGCAAATTTAAGTAGTATTTACAAGAAATATGTACAACTTTCTCATGAAAAAAAGTACTGAATTACAGAGTTAAAACCATAGTACAGCTACATGACAAATTAGATAGTTTAGCTCTTCATCATCTAGCAATTCTCAGTCCGCATGGAGAAGTTGAATTAAAAAGGCAACTTAAGGTCCTTCGAACAAATATTGGTGATACATCAACAAGATAAATGCTCATACCGTCGAGGATGAAAATGTTCGACTCCAAGATCCTCATCCCAAAGAAATATATAATCATACTCTGCAACAATATCTGGATGTAAGAAGCGCTTGGCAAACCACCTGTTGCACATATGTTAGTCAAACATGGTCTAGATCATTGTACAGCTGCCTAAACAATAAAGACCTGATTAATACTTGCAAGCGACTGAGTTCATCAGCAGTACCATTTAGTCTGATTGATTGCAGATACATGTATGGTGCTGTCACTCCATCGTAAGTCTCTCCATTCATCAACAACACCATCATAATGAAAAAGCATTACTGTAAATTTACTTGAAGAGAACTGACAAAAAAACCAAAAATCAGACAAAATAAGCTGTTGAGCTAGCAGTAGCTAGATAATAACATGAGTGAACAGTTCACCTCTACCTTCTCAACAATTTGATTCACAACTTCTTTTTGCTTTATTCCAACAGCCATGGCTAATAAACTTCTGGATGCTCGTTTAGTTTCCTGGTTCAGCACAGGTGCAGATTCTTTTCAGTATAACGTATAATGCTATCCAGAGTCAAATTACATTTACTGAAAGTAGATTGACCATAAAATGATATACAATACAAGAATTACAACATTGAAAACACAAAGAAAGTGCTAGAGTTTAACTCTGGAGAAACAAAGCACGGTTTAACATTGGAAACACAAAGAAAATGCTAGACATTTAACAAGAAATAAAAGGCTACTATCACCTCATCCAGATGTTTCTTCTCCTATTCATTCTGATAAAATTAGAAATCAATGAAAAGGAAAGTCAGTCTAATTAACTTTAAAATGTAGAGCCCTGAGGTTAGCAATACAATTAAAAAGGAGGGTAAGTCCACGGAGTTGTTAACATTTTTTTATACTGTTCCAGTTAAAATAATACTGGTGCTCCTGAAATTGATTGATTTTGCTACATAAATAACAGGTCACAAGGACATACTACTGATAGACCTCAATTCAAAACGAGAAGTAAAGATGTGGTAAAAATTAAATGCACTACTCATGTTTCTTAAGCAGCATCAATATTAGCATATTGTATCCTTCATTTGTCTTGAAATAAAGGCCAAACGACTGCTATGCGATTCATTTGTGAAGTCCAACAACTAGCTTTAAGATTTAAGAAAATAGCAGTTGAAATTTGAACAAACTTACATTGGATGTGTGTCAATCAAGAGCTTATTTAAATAATATAAAGTCATGCCAACAATACAAACAGTATAAGATGAGGCACATTGTGGTGACTTCAAGCCATCAACTTCCAGCACAAAGTTGCATGTGTAATTTATGACACTATCCTGCACTTCGGAGTTACAAATTCAGCAAAAGTGAACCCCATGAAAACTTCAAAAGCTCCAAAATTCAGTCAGCCACATGTGATCCACTCTGCCTTGTCCAACACATTAAAACTACAGAAGTCATTATATGATTTCAATTGCAATCAATTATGTTGATAGTTTTCAATAAAAATGCACAAAACCATCAAACACTTAACGTCTGTAAATTAACACCAAGTTGAAGCTGACTGAGACTAGTTGCTAACCAAAATACACAATCCATGTAAGTTGAATGTTTCAGTCCGTATTTAGTAACTATGGGACAAGTTCATTTACCTTTGTCTTTGAAGATTGTGATAAGCCGCAAATTGGCCGCATTTCTAGGTTTGATGTTCTTCTGATTATACCTTCAGGCAATGGTTCACTTCCAGATGGTTTGCATTGGATCTGTAGTTGTAACATGAAATACACAGTTAATCAACACAACTGCTAAAAGATAACCAAAAAGAATGGCATATGATAGATTTATAAAGCAAGCAATATGCGTAAAAAATATAACCTTGCAGGATATCATTTTTGCATCGTGCAGAGATGCTGTCGTTCTCCATCCTGATGATACTCTCTGCATATATATACAATGTATCCACAAGTATTACTTTTATACATTAATACTACAACAGTTCCAAGACAAACGGGTACCATGTGACTGTTGTTATTGGGAAAAAATGAGTAATAAAAACGAAAAAGAGATGAACATTAGAGGCTGCATGTGAAGAAGAAAATACAATTGTACCCAATTTATATCAAGACGGACACTTTACTGACAGGTAAACTACTGTAGTTACTAATAATACCAGGTAAAAGTGTGAAAAAAGAAACGTACGTGCTTATAATGATTAATCAACGATGGACTTCCAACAAGTAGAGCTATGCAGAAAAAAGAAGCCACAAGAGATAATCTGCATATGTATGCTCTCTTAATTGCAGGATCTGTCAGCAGCGGTCTCTGTGAGAAAAGATTAGACAGCTTCAGGCTAAAGCAATCTTTTCTTACTTTAAAAATCTTTTGTTGCTAAAGCAATAAATAACGCAAAAAAATATCAAATAAAACCCTATACTTTTACTTCGCAATCAAATAATAGTCGTTTTCCACTAACCATTGGGTAAACATTATAAAAAACAAAGATCAGAAATCCACTGACGAACAAATAAAATAAAATAAAATAAAACCTAAGCACATCCTCTTCAAATTGGAGTAATCATTTGCCAAATCCAAAAAGTTGGCCCTTCATTGCCAGAGAAGATATATTACGGACACCAGGCTGAGAGATAAACATGATTGAACAGCTACCCCAGTCTCTCAAAATGCCAATTTTGAAGGCACACGTGAAGAACAATGGAAATATTCTTGGAACGAAGAAGACTACAAGAACAAAAAAACTTCAAACCACCGGAGACTTACGAAATTGGGAAGCTTCATCCTCGGCAACCAAGATCCAACAGACACCTGCACAACGAACAAAACCCTCTTACACAAGTTGAAATGGAGAGACATTTAACCCCAACAACAACAGAATCGCTCGCTTAAACAGTAAAAGGGCTCGGAGAAGAAGAAAGCTTACAGGCAAGACCCTCCTCACGGAAATGGGAATCCCCGAGTAGGAAACGAAGGGGAACAGCTGCTCCTCGGACGTGCAAGGCGGTGGTGACGGTGGCCAATTGCTTGTTGTTTGCGGGTGTCGAGGACGGACTCGTTGGACTGACCAGTTGTCCGATCAGAGGGCGAGGGGTAAAGCCGGGCACCCAAGCAATTAAATTCTCGCCAAAGCCTCACTTTTCGCGTGCAAATGAGATTTTGAAAAAGCGGGAGCTTCAATTACGGGATATACCCTTTCTATCATCAGTCAAATTACTCGGTTTTCTCACCTCTGTTTCCGTCTTGCCCGCATCACCGGTGCGGTGCCAATTGCGATGGGTCCCATCTTTTTCCCTGTGCGGCTCGAGAACTTGGACTGAATGTTCGCGTGCCGAGAGACCACTCCCCGAAAGTTTCTCACTTGCCGCGTGGAAGCCACGTAGCATGTGAGAGGCCCCCCCCTCCCGATTGCACGTACGTACCTGATATACGTGCCAAGAAAAACATTACTCCCACGCAAACATGGCCCCCCCATCCACGTCAGGAAGGGGACAAGACGAGAAGTCTAGGGAGGAATAGGACACGGAGCATTTCCGCATCACTATGCACGCGTGAAAGCATGAATGACACTGACTGCTCGAGCCCCCCATCATCGTGCCTTTGATCACAAAACATGTAGCCGAAATGGCTGGAAAAAGACACGGCCGTTCATGGCTTTCGGAATCGGTGCTGTGATAGGAAAGTTAGAGAGAGCCCACACGCAAAAGTGATCCGGCTATGAAACCTTCTTAGGTATGGCTAACTGAAACAGTGCGTAATAACCTAGCTATCATGTTTTATGCAAACACTTAAAACAAGATTAAAAACCTACGTCGACCGATTATCCTTCAAATTATTAAGTAGGGAATGCTAAACGCTGTCGCGACTGGGAAGAAAGAAAAAGAAATTGGCCACGCATCTATATGACCGCAAACTAAAGCTTGGACGGTGTAGAGCAGAATGAATCACAGGGATAAGTTATACCAAATACAGATGTCCAAAAAATAAATAAAAAGGAACGAATGAGATTGTCATGTAAACCTTGCACTGGTAAACACCTTAGGTTGCCATACAACACCTGCCCAAAAGTATTCGAGTGAAAAAGTTGGGATAATTTCAAGTACAAAGCTGTGCTAAAACAATTGGGGAGAAAGAAAAAGAAATTGGCCTCGCATATATGACACCCACAACTTTCGCTCGCCAACACTGTGCTCTGAAAGCATATCTCATCCCCAACCTGCAAACTAAAACTTGGAGATTGAGAATAACAGGCAGGGCCTTCTCTCCTCCTAACTCATCATCACGGTTGACCTCTGATTAAAACCCTTAGCTTCTACGCACGGTGGAGAATGTTTAAGAAACCACATTTCGGATCGGGTGAGCTGGCTTCGAAAATCATGTTCCATACAGAATCTGTACATCATGGGGAATAGGTTCCATCACGATCAACCAAAGCCGAACCCTTCATTAGCTTCATGGATAGCTAGAAGTAGCCTCTCCTCCAGCTGTTCTTTGGAGGTATACTCAGGCAGGTCTAATTGGTTAAAGCTGCAACAAGTATAATGTGGAAACAAAATCATGTCATGTTAACAATTGATCAGATAACTGATCACAGCACTACTGCTACATGGTAGAAGACCACACCTAAGATTGTCGCTGATTAAGTTCTTGAAAAACAAACAGCAGAAACAAGCAATTCATCGAGGGAGATAATGATTACTCCATAACCAAAAGGGACTTAAAAGTTAAAACAAACCTGAACCACATCATTCGGATTGAACAAGACAGTTCACATCAGGGTAGTCTCAGTCAGCTGGTGAAAGGATGTTTCCCCTGTATAGTTAATTTCACTCCAACCACAGTCACTGATAAACTATCCCTGATCCACCATTTAGGAGTCGGCAAATTGCTACTACTACCTGCCAACTTATCCCAACTTTGACTCGAATGAAATGTGCTCGGGTGAGAGACTTCCATAACTGGATTGGATACACACACCCACCCAACAAAATTGTAAAATGGTATTAATCGTTTTCTACTTGGTACAAAAATAAATGTCCCATATTTTAAATGAAGTCAGGAGATGATACCCATTAGTAGCTTTAAAAAAAAATCATGTAATTGGTTTTTTTATACTGAAGAAAAGAAAATATTTAAGACCTAAAATTGCTTAAACTCTGGCTCAGTTTCAGTCTGCTTACTTTTTAAAGTTACTTTATACAGAAGATAGAAAAGGCTTACCAAGTATGAGCTGAAGGCAGATGGTGGGGGGTGCCGTATGCCTTGTGAATCTGAAACCTCTGTGAGCCTGAGATTCCTTGAAGAGCACTAAAACCTTCCAATGGGACCTGGTAGAAAATAAATAGCAAGACATAAATAAAAAGGTAAACAAGTTCAGAATATCTTAACTATATAAATGTTTGTTAGACAGCTGCTAACCAAATATAAGATGAACTATATAAAATGAAAAAGCAGCTAAGCTATTAAAATAAAAAGAACCAAATGGGAAGGACAAAAGTAAGTTGATGAATGTCATGAACTGATGACATCACAGTATACAGATATTACCAATCACCTGGTACTTCTGACCATAGAAAATAATAATTTCAAATAATAAAATCAAATAATAATCACCTGGTACTTATAAATAATATTTATACTTGACATATGCAAGGTCTAATCTATACGAGATTCTGATAAGAGTGCAATACATGTTCAACCTTGATATGCCAATAATATATATAGAAGCATGGTTCAAATTTTGGTTAAGAGGACCATACCAATAGTTAGCTAGATAGGTACAAAGTCCTGATACATACAATATTAAGAGCAAAAGGATGAGGAGGAAGAAGAGGGGAGCAGGAGGAAGAAGTGCCACCAACCAGAAAGGCTGGAAAAGCAGTACCATTATGCTTGGAAAGGTACAGCATAACCAATATACCATAGTAATTCAAACCATGGAACAATGTCAAAACTAAAATGGTGGAGAATCATATTCTCTTGTTTATCATTTTGAACCCTAAGAAGTTATAAATACCTATAATCTGATTAGATATACCAAAATACAGGCTTATGCTTCAAGGAACGGCACATGGAGGAGGCTAATGCCCCATGAACTAGCAACAAGGGGAAGTGCAATGCCCCAGCTCTGGGGTTGGCTACCATGAGCCAGCAATTTAAGCAACTTACCCAAACAAGCTACCCTATGCATTTGTCCGCTATTGCTTTTAAGTGAATTGTTATTTCATAGAATGTATAGATAAGATGTTCAAGGAAAGAAAACCACCTTGGAGGTGCCTGTGACAAATTGCAAGAATCGAGCTTTATCCTCCTTGCTGAAGCCCTGAACGACTTCCCAGAACCATTGAATTACAGGGGACGCATTACTGTATCCAGAGTACTCAGTATTTGCCCTCAAGTCATCCACTGTCAGGAGTTAAACAAAGTCTATAAATGAGAAATAAAATAACAGATAGAATGTAATTATCATACAAGATGCTGGCTCGAACACTGCAAAAACATATCTATTAGCAACTCACAATCAATATCTGGAAGTCCACTGATTAATAATTCCAGCTCTTTATCATTGAAGATAGATATTAAATCCCTAGATATCAATTCATTAAAACCTTCCATAAATGCATTGATTTGAGGCCTAATTGCAGTTGTTAGCAAATGTTCTGCTACACGATCAACATATTCATGTTTGTTTTCTTCGGTGACCCTGATATTTCGCCCACCAGGAATCAACTCACAATCAGTCACCTACATAACCAAAATGTCAGAACATATATACTATATAGTACTAAATGAAAAATAATAAAGCATAATTTATTTGGGATACTAGGAGATTGTGAGATATGAGTTCAAATTGCAAAAAAGATGGAGTATAAGATAGATTGAAAGAAAATCCATTATCTAACCACAAGCCTAACAGATTTAGAAAGTGTGAACACCTACAGCTTCTCAATGAGACAATGAACACGTTAACATATGCAAGCACACAATAAACACAGGATAAGCTGGAAGAATAAATATTCATAAGGGACATTATTACCAAGTCCTTTACAAGGCATCTTGAGCTATCTTTTGTTGCAAGCATGTGAATATAATTTAGGGATCATTACATAAAAAAGAAGCATATACAAGTCAAATTTCAAATTACATGTAATGGAAACAAAATCTAATAAGGAAAAGAATGAAGATAATGGATGATCACCTCTTAATTCACAGCAAGAAATAACATATTTTATCCATTGAACTTCTAATATGCACATCACTAGTTTATGTAATATGTATTCAAGATAAGACCCCAAGAACAATCAACCAATTCATGCATTTTGTTAATTGTCTAGTGACTTAATTTAGTAGCTTAAGCAGACAGGTTTCTGAAACGAACTGATTAGAAAATATCTATGCTACACCATCTTATATGTGTGCCTCTGTTATGATCACGCAGGAAGAAACCACAAGCAAACACATACCTCTGCCCTTTCATACAATATCAGCTTTTCTTCATCAGCATCCATGCTGAAAGTAACGTCTAAAACATCACTTATATCATTCTGCAACAGAAAATTAACAGAGTGAAAAACAAGCATTGAAATACTCATGAAACAACAAATATGAGCAAAGATTTGCAGACAATAAAAGAATCAAGAGCTTCAAAATTCATATCAAGTATAGCATACCTCAAGCATCCACTTCAGGTTCTTATAGTAATCAGGATCAACAGCCTCAATGTCATGATAAGTAACCTTTACACCAAGGATGTGTTTGTAGAACGATCGGGTGAAATGGACATCCAGGAGCTGACTATCAAAGAGTGCTTTACCAACCTGGAGAAAAATTGGGAATGTTTATAACCACAGACAAACAAAGTGGTATGGGAATATATGCTAAAAACGAAGCAAACAACCCACCACTCGTCCAACAAACTTGAAATACGAAAGATGTTCTGTCTGGTACACAGAATTGGGATTTGGCTGGAATGTCGATTCATTGCCGACCGTTGTGAAAAGCAGAGCACCCTTATCGAAGATTACACGGGAAAGCAACTGATACCATTCCCGAGTGAGCCCACCAGCATCAATGCCTTCTTCTCCTTGAAAATGCACAGTCAGTTTTCCCTTCAAATCTTGTGGTGACCGCATTCGCAATTGATTATATGAGTCCTCTAGTATGTAGGCTCTTCTCACCGAAATTCTAACTGGACTGTGATGATGATCATGTTGATGTTTTATTTTCGAACGAAAATGAGCACGTTTGTTGTCAAAGTCAATGAAGCGGGGAACTTTGAGCATGAGAGAAAATGACTTCTCAAGCAAACCAGGATTCTGCCGAATAAATGAATTTAACAACTTCCTGTGTTTCTCTAAAAACCTAACAGAAACAACATGCTTTTCATCAGTGCTTGAAGATGCCCCAGATGACTTCTGGCCACCAGTTGGTGTTGTAGTTTCTTCAATGTCAGTTGTTGTGGTAGCAAAATCTTGAACTGCTTCATATTGACCAGGACGAAGTTTCTCACATGTTACAAAGAATGATTCTATGTATGGCAAGATGTTCTGGGCGCCAGCAGGTAGTGGTGGCACTACACCTGTACTCGTGGATGCAAGATTTCCAGGAGAAGTCAAATCTGATGGGGTTTCTGAAGAAATCTCAATTTTGCTTATACAGTTGCTCAGCTCTAACCACAATGGTTCCAGTGCAGCATTTATATCCCACACGTGAGAAAGAGCGTCAGTATGGTCTTTCTCAGGGTCCTTTTCATGTAATGCAGCAACAAGAGAGCTCAAGGCCTGCAAAACTCGCAAGATCGCAGTCCCATTTGTAGAAGATGAGCTGAGAAGAGCTTTTTCAGCATCCTCATATGAGTTCAGTTCATTCATTGCACAGACACTCAAACTTCGCACTGAACTGACAAGCTCTGTAGTAAACAAACGGCAATATGTTGGAGCACTAGCTACCATCTTTTTTAATACCTCAGCCACAAGCATGTATGCATTATCTGACAAACTGCAAAGTAAAAAAAGTTGTAAAAAACAACCAAGAATAGAGACAGCTTAACAAAAAGAGAAGTAAAATCCTTGGGCAGGGGAAAGATAAAGGTTGGTGTAGTAAACAATTTGGATGTTATTCCATAAATTTGTATGTCATGTCAGAGAAGCATACATGAAACCTGGCAGCACACAGTGCAAAAAAAGAACATAGCAGATAAGGTATATAAGGAGTAAAATAAGGGTGCCGGGAACAAAGACAAAGATAGATGCCATAATGGCCTGCTGGCAACCACAGCAGATCCCCAAAGCATACAATTTGGTGGACATATAGTCATCAGACTCCAGATAGCACATCAGCAGAAGTTGACTGGATAACAAAATATTTTACCACTGAGAGAAACTTCTTGTTAAGAATATAAATCAGAACATGTCTCATCTGCAGGCTTAGATGAAATGAATTGACTAAAGATATAGGACGGTATCAGAGAAAAAGGTTCCGTCTTCAAAACTTATCCATGCAACACACACACGCATAAAAACCAATCAATTCAAATTCCACATGTTGGGTCTGGACCAGTCTGCCACCTACACTTGAGTGTAGTGTCAAGAATATAAATTGTACAATATCTCACTTATGAGCTTAAGCTTTTAGATGAAATGACATTATAAAAAATTTAAGGTTTTTTTACAGCATAGTTAATGCAAGAACTTCATAAAATGGCCAATATCGATAAGAGTCAAGCCACAATTATGTTGGTTAAATTTTGGTTAGTGAAAACATCAGATTGTCGAAAAATAAAACAAAAGTGGCTATGAAAAAAAGAAAAAAAAAGACTGAAAAGCTGATGATGAAACATATGGAATACCATCCAAGCAGGTACCTACACTTGATCAAAGTAAGATCTTAAACTGGCAAAAATTAAACAGAAAATTAAAATCTTAAAAAAGAGAAACAATTAATAACTACTTGAAGACCAATATACAGTGAAAGACAAAATAGTTTAGTAGTCCAAATCTTTGCTCTGATCTGTTTTAAAATCCACATACGGCACCCATTCATGCAACACATTATTAAAGATCACAAAATATAAGAGACAAGATTGGAGGAAAAGGCATGGACATAAAAGACCATCGTTAAACATGAGAAAACTAGATGTTAGAAGAAACAGTAACCAGAGAGGGGAAAAAAGATAATGAAGACCACCTGACCTAAGGAATTATCAATAAGCATCATATCTTTCATAAACATAAGACCATTATTTCCTGTCTAGATCAAAAGACTGCCAGAAGAGCCTTACAGGAGCACACAAAAAAAATAATAGCTACATATGATCTTTTAGTTCACTGTTGTCCACCTTGTAGACTAGGACTGACATATTTAGGGGGACACCAATTGGTGGTCTTTTGTCTAGGAAGGATAAACATGTAAATTCAATTGTCCAGCTACAGGGTACTAATAATTAGACCCTTTCTGTCATCAAATAACAAAGACAGTGAAATTCATTGCTCAAAATAGTTTGGAATATCACATACAGATCCAGCCATGGTTTGTCTCCATTGTTAACTCAGAAGACTACCTAGTTAAGACAGACTCCAATCTAACCAAATTACACTGCATATTCATATATTTGAAGGAACACCCACAATCACCATCAGCAAAATACAGGCAAACTTTGATGCACAAAAGAACAAAATATGGACTCAACTCAACCAAACACTTTAGTGAAGTTTAAGAGCAATTTAAGAAAAAGCATACAAGTAAATCAATGGTCCAATCACTCTTTATTAACTCGTATAAGTGGACATTAATTACCATTTCTTTAGAAAGCACCTTCCAGCTAAAAGCATGTTGTGAGAAAAAAACAGGCTTTTTATAGTATGGTCACAGTAATTAATCGTTAGATGCATCATTTAAAAGTGAATAAAACGAGAAGAAAAAGAGAAGGACTAAGTCATACCCTTCACGTGCAAGCAATGAGCATAGAAGTTGCAGTTCTCCTTCTGGGATGCTCAATAAAATGTCACTTATATTGTTCATGTTGTTTGCACCTGATGTAGAAGGCCTTTTGGAATCCTTGTCCGTAGTAGATTTGACATCCTCTTCAGCTGAAGACCGGACAGCATCAGCAGTAACATGTGTGTCTTGTATGGTGTTTTCAGGACCAGATGATTGCTCAAGAGAAGCTCCAGGTTTGATGGATAGATCAGTGTCATTTTCACCATTTACAATAATGACTTCAACAAGGTTTAGCAACTGAAAAGATAAAGATACAGTCATAGGTGTGGATTTTTGAAACAGCAATAAGTTTGCAGCAGTTGTTAGTTGTACCTGTTCGAGATGTGCAACACTTCTCATGTACAATGGCTGACTCAAGAGACTTAAAAGCAACACAATGGCAAATGCTCGTCTCTCATCTTCAGGTTTATCTTCTTCCATGAGAACACCTTTTCCACGTGCCTGATCCGATGCTTCCAGAACACATGTAGATCGACAGGGCAATTCAAGATGGAGTAAAAGTTTAGACACATTCAGATGGTTTCGTGCCAAGTAAGTCAGAGTTTCCAAAATACGCCGAGACACCAGTGGGGGTACTCCTGCATATTTACAGATATTTGATGAACATGAAGAACAATTATAAATCAAAAAAATAATTTTATGCTTAGCAAAACATGAGACATAATTAATCAACTAGTTAGTGTGAGGGGAGATTTTGTTGTCCTAAATGAAACAACATGTAGTGTAAACTGTAAACTACATGAGAATCACCAAGTCTACAAAAAGCCCCTGACCACATTATCACAATCAGTCCAATATACTGCTGAAGCTAAAACATTACCTCCATTAAATTGAGGACGGGAGTATGCAACATAACTCTGGCATCCATACAACCGAAATGGCGATTCAGCAGAATCAATTGAATTGTTAACAGATCCTCCTAGATCAAGCATTAGCATGTCCATTAAAATTTTCACCAAAGAAGTTCTCGTTTCATGATGGGTACACAGATTCAAGAGAAGCCTCTGTAATTGACCTTTGTACAATGGCTGCAACTCACAAGTCAAATCGTCAATCAAATAAACATTGTATAAAACACCAAGACAAACAAGCAATTACCTGAACAATACGCAATAGTCTGATCATTGCTTTTAGATCATCTGTATCAACTAGAGGCACACCAGCAGTTTCAATCAGTTTGCCAACTGCAGATCTACGAACAGCAGCCTCGACATTTCGGCCTAGAGTGGACCCAATTGCTTCACCATGCCTAGAAGACTCACCCCGACGATTTCTAGAACTCATGCCAAAGAGTGTGCCTCTATGGGCAAATCTTTCACGCAACATGTTTGCTTCGGCAACAAGTGCAGGAGTTAGTGTGGCCAAGAGAGTATCTGGTGATGTGAGAAGCACCTGAAATGACAACGTTTTGGGCATCACATGGATGAAATATGACATTTAAAGAACATGATTACAGATAACAACAAATAAATCAACAGCTAAATTTTGTAATAAAAGCTTGAATTTCTAACGACAGGGCTGCACTAAGCTTACCTCCTCCCGAATTTCTGAAGGAAGTGTAGCAATTATTGAAACAGCATCCATCTCAACTGGTTGACCTTCCAATTGTTGTGATTGCTGTCGTCTTTGAGCACGTTGTTGTGCTAGGACCTCTTCCCTAATATCAGGAGGAAGTGCAGCAAGAAATTCAGGATCGATATCTCCATCAGCTTGAGGTTGCTCATTCAAAGTCTGCGCCACCTGATTCTGTCGTGAGGAAAGAACTTCAGCTCGTAATTCCTCCGGAAGAGCCTCCAAAAATGTAGGGTCTATTGTGTCAGTGTTGACATTTTCATTCGGTTGCAGCTCCACATTTAGAGCATTCTGATCAGTTTCTTGGTTTTGATGTTGTGGAACCTCACTAACGCTTTCTAGAGATGTATCACGGGCACTTCCTGGCATTGCATTTCCAGAAGACCTTCTCAGCCTAGCTGGTGGCTGCAAATCACCCAGAGGCAGCCTATCCACAGGACCTTGCCTATCTCCATCATCATGTCCATCAACACTTCCTATTTCAACTTCCAAACTGCGAAGGCTTTCCCCCAAAGTTGCCCCACTACCACTGCTTGCTTGGCTCACAGCTTCTACATCTCGTACAACTGCATCACTCCGTTCGTACTGCATCTCAGTCCCTTGCTCACCTCCACCAGCAATGCCTGTATCTTGAAGTGGATCACCATTGGTTGATCCAACACCACCATTTCCAGAACCATCTATCACTTGTGAAGGAATAATAATATTTTCATTATTCTCAGAACCTCTTGCTTCAGCTTCTTCCCTAACTTCCACTTCTGACATCTGCAACTGGTTGGGTTCATGTTTTTCTTGTGGACTGTTAGTCGGCATATTTCTGTCAGATACTTGGACAGGAGTAGGCTGCCTTAATTGGGAAACAAGTAGTTCTTCAATGCCTTGCGGCACTGCAGGAGCACTAGAGGTACCACGTTGATGGTTATCGTCTGACCACATACTAAAACGATGTCCATGTCGTCCATTTCTCAATGATCGGAAGATAGCATCCATTCTGTAAGAAGTATTTTCATGATTTCTATCTGAGAAAGCTATATCCACGGCATTCTCTGAAAAGCAAAATCTGAAAATGTAAGCATGTGATGCCTGAAGTACTTTTGACAGATTGGTAACTATTGGTATTACTGTTTGCTAAAGTAGGAAACCAGCAATGGATGAGAAAATTCATGTAGAGATGAAAAGGTTAAACAACAAACAAATGAGGAAATGGATATGTCACCTGATTGTCTCTAATTAAGAGAACTATGTAGAACAAAAAGAATAAACATAAAACCAACAATAAAGCAACACAAGAATCGGATATATCACCTGTCTGTCTTTGGTGAACAAGATGTCTAAAAGAAGAAGGCTCTTCCAATAGTGGATGTTCAAGATGAAGAGCAGCATGATCGCCAGTTCTTCCAAGAAGATTGTAAATGGATGTTGTACGCCCTTGACGTCTAGAACCAAATATGTCAGGCATTGCAGCAAAATTGTCACCACCAAGAACTTCAATGTGATCGAAAACATTTATCCCACTTATACCCTCTTCCAATCTGAGTATCACACCATCATCTTCCTCATCATCGTCATCCTCTTCTTCCAAGACATCTTCATCAAATTCTTCATCATCAATCTCATGGTCATCATGATCGGTGTCAGGATGAGACATCTGATGGACTTCATCTTCCTCCAAGTCATTATTTTCCTCGTCATCCTCATCATCATCCTCATCAACTTCACCTTCATCCCCTGACATATCTTCATCATCATCTTCATCACCCATACCATCTTCCGCATTTTGGGGTATATCAAATCTAATTTCCACAGTTGAAACACCATTCTCCAAGCCAATGCCATCTTCAGAAGCTTCACGCATGAAATCATCTTCAGCTTCACGAGCAAAACCTCCATCCAATTCCCTGTCACGGTCCATGTCATCTATAACAGAATCAGAATTACCTGAAGTTTGGACAGCATTAAAAGCTTCCCTTTGGTCAGCCACCACTTCTGCATGATCTGGTTGGGATGTTGTTTCCAGGGCCTCAAACCTATCACCATGATAATTAGATGAACCTACTTGTTGCTCATTAGAAGCAAGCCTCACGGGGTTGTCCTCCTTCGCAGAATTAATGTATGCAGAATGAACATGTTCCTTGGTCACCAACTCCAACACCTTGATAATTCCTGTGATGAGCTTTGGTGAATCAGAATGGTCCAAGTCTAGCAATTTAAGAGTCCGACTTAGAGAGCGAACAAGCCCAACGTCAATAAAAGTAACTGAAGCTTCTGCTGAGATATATGAACCAGTTGGCGAACGAGCAGCAAGGATATCATTAAGTAGATCAACAAAGGGATGCATACGGTAATCAGCTGCCCTACAATGACTAGATGAGTCAGCAAAGTCATTGAACACATAAGTAATTTCAGAAAATATCCTTCTACGTCCTTCTGTAGAGCGAACGGAGGATGCCACCAAAAGTTGATTAGCTCTAGTAGCTAACTTATGCCTCCAATCTCCATCAGTTTTCTTATCCTTCTTGCAGATTCCTGGGTACAGGAGAAAATTATGAAGAATGTGATGAAAGATTCCCCCACTGCTATTCCCACATAAACCCCTTGAAGGAGCACGGAAGCCACTGAGTTCAGCATCTCTTCGAAGCAACACATGGATTGATGAAGCATAAGTCAGAAGAATCTCTGTCAACAACTTCACAATAAAAGCACTTTTGGCAAGAGAGGCTAAAGCCTCCTGAGTAGTAACTTTGCTATCTTCAGATGAAACAGCAGTGATTTTTCCTTTTCCTTTAGCTGACGTGGAGTCAATATCCATGTCTGATAGTGATGGAACACCAGGAACAGAATCAGTTTGGTGATCAGCTTCTGAAGGAGGGACAAATTTCACAATCAAATCCAAGAGATATTCAATTACACTTGTAAAACTCTGAGGAGATTTTCGATGAGCTTTAGGGTTCTTTGTGTTCAAATCTGGTGATTTACCATGTCCACTTCCCGGGGCCACTGGGACCACTTCTACTCCAGTAGTCTTTTCATCACTAGCTGGTACTTTGTCTTTCTCGGCTATTTTCTCCCTGTCTATTGCCTTGGATTTTTCCTTCTCACGATCTTTCAACAGCACAATATTAGGCCTGTCACCTATCATCTCAATCCGGCATACAGCTTGTGCAGCTTTCAGAAACACCACAGGGTCCCTGGAAATAACAATAGCTAAGTTTTGAACAAAAGTTCGTGGTGAAACTCTTGCATTTGAGTGTCTATTTGCAGCCGCAATGAGGCTGTGGCGTATTTCCAATTCCATGGCTTGCTGAAGAGTATGAGGGTCTTCCAAAATGTGACGGATAATGGCAGCTGCTACATTATTGAATCCAGGGAACAAGCTGCTGGTAGGCAAACTAAGCAAAGCATGCAAACCTCCAGCATCAAGAAAACTAACAGCAACTGAATGTACTTTAGTTAATGTAGAACAGAGCTGCAGCACCACATGCATTGTCTCAGAAGGTAATCGATTCTGTATACATCTGCAGCATATTTCCAAAAGCCTCCTCTGGTCCTGCATATCCAAAAATCCAACAGTTGATCCGAAAGAAGACTGTAAATCCTTTGTTTTCTTCTCATCAATCACAATGGAATTAGGGGTATTAAGATTGTCTTTTTTCAGTTGTTCCAAATTAACTATTCCTGGAGTCATCTTAGGATCCAACTGAAGCAGCTGATCAACAGAAAGCAAGCATGCAGTCACCCACTTTGAAACTTGCAGTTTGCCATCATCAGAAGTGCCAGGATTCCAACCAGAAAGCAGGTCCAAAGCAATCTTTATTAGGCCAGCCTGGGAGGCAACTTCCCGTGCCATAACATCTTCATGGAGAATCAAAGCAAGGACATGAAAAAGTGCAGACAACATACTTTCACTTAATGGAGCTGATGCTGTACAACAATGTTTGACATGATCAATGATATGGGAGAGAACCTTCTGCCGGTGCTGACCGTCATTTTGTGAACAAATCATAACAAGCAGATTCCTGACAGGGAATGCTAATTGTTCATTCACCTGCAGGAGTCTAATGCATGCTGATAAAATGTCATCAACGGGAGGCAATTGAACAGCTTCCTCCTCCTGGTCAGCATTACTAGTGTTTACTGTTTCATCTTCCTTTAAAGATGTAGCTGAGTTTCCTAAGGACATGGCAACAGCTCGAGCAAGTTCATCATCCTCTTGTGGTTCTTCTGGATGTGAAAACAGCCAATCAGTTGCAATCTCCACACTATTTGTCCCAACCTGTCTCAGTGCTTCTTCTGCCCTGGCACGAGAAAAGCCCATCTCTACAATCAATGCTATAGCTGATTCATCAGGTGGAGGACCAGATAAGTGAGCTTCTGTGTTGCCACTGGCATTTCGAACCTCGACCCCAATGTAAATATGCCTCATAATAGAGATCATTGAAGTAATAAACTCCAAGTTGCATTCAGCAAAGTGAGGATGGGTCCAAATGGGAAGTACTGCCTTAAGTACCTTAGATTGAAGCACCCTTACAAATGCCTCTGCATCTTGAGGAAATGAAATGACATCATTTGTGATAGGTTGCTCAAGCAACTGCTTCGTCGAGGAAGACAAGATGAAAGATGATGTGGCTAAGTGGTCCAGTAGTGTGCCATAACTAGCTAAAGGACCACATATCCATGAATTATCTGATTCTTCTTTCTCTTCTTTGTGGCATTTATCATCCATATCCATTGGCGAAGCTGGCACCCTGTTGACTGTGAAAAGCAACTGGCTTGTAGCTTCAAAAGTGGTTAAAATGACCTGAATAACCCCATGTCCAAAAAAGAACTTTACCATGATGGGGTTGGAAGATTCTGGCCTGTCTAATAGAACTCCATTAATAAATTCAATCACTTTGCCAAGATATCGACATTTTGTGGAGACAGAGACCTCACTCTCCATATTAGAACTCCCCCCAAAATTCAAGTGTCCCAACACAATGGAGGCAACTGTATTGATAACAGACACAATAGAAGGAGAAACATTTACAGAATTGTTCTCGCGGCGCAAAGTAAGCAGCACGGCTTTTCCCAGCTCCATAAACAGATGGTTAATATGATAAGAGAGTGACCTCATCATCTCATGACATAAAGAATGATAAGATTTACGTTTGTCCTCTTCTGTTTTGCTTGCAGCACTTGAGTCTAAAGAATTAGAAGGCCGGGATCGGGAACTGGAAGCAACTCGTAACGCTGAATAGCCGTCTACACCATATCTATGTGAACCAGTAGCAGCTCGGCCAAGGTCACGATATATACTAATGAGGTCAGAAACTTGAGACTCTATGCTCCACCCAGAAACTCTTCGTCTAAGTAATGGATCAAGATACTGCCTAAAAGAATTGATCCTTTGCTCATCTGAGTCGACCACCCCAGGGTCTACATTTACCTCATTTGAAGAGGAATCAGAATCTCTTTCGATCTTTGAATCTTCGAGAAAGGCAATCTGCCACAGGACTTCACGATGCACACACCCGATATCTTCTAGTACATCCCTGCTAGAATCTCCAAATTCAGTGAGCAATGCACTCATCCAGCGGTTATCTTTAGAGGAAGCAAGGAAAAGGAGAAACTCAACAACAAAAAGAGAAGAGAAGATTTCACTATCCTGTGTAAGCTTAGTATCCTGCAAAGACAAACCAGAAACTGAACTAAATCCATTCAGAGCTTTCTTTAAATGCTCCCTGAGAGAGGCAGAAAATGCACGTGCAAGGGGTGCAGAATGATGCTGAGTAAAGCCCTTGAAGACCACAGTGCTATGCAAAGCAATCGGCATCCCATCTGATGACTGTGTGATGCTAGGTCGTTGAAGAAGTCTCAACAAATTTTCTATACCCCCCTTCTCCACAAACATTCTACAAGTTTCAGAATTTTCCATTGTTCGATGAACTAATACCATCACATGGAAGATGCATAACTGCTCAAACTGCTCATCGCTGATGCCGTCTGCAGCTAATTCCATAGCTCTCACCAAATCATGCCCTTCATTTGCCTTTTCTTCAATATCAGTTTCCATGGCAGTGTTCTCATCCATAACCACTGTAGTTTCTTTGCATTTCTCTTCTCCCGTGGAGGCAAGATTGTTAATAATTTCAATTATTATCTCAATGCCAATACCTCTTAGTGAAGATACATGCCGAAGAAGCTCCTCAACAGCATTTGCTAAAAGAAGAACACCTTCATTCATTGCTAACAAATATTTCCTTGTTGTGAAGGTCTCCACCAAAAATCGCAGTGCACCAGTCTCTTTAACTGCCTCCAATCCTTTAGCATTAAGGCAGATGGCACCAAGACCATTGGGAACACATATAAGTGCTTTTGAGGAAGGAAGGATCCCAGAAATCACTGACGATAAAAATGATTCTGGGAGACCAAATTCATTCAGAACAGGAAAACAAGTTGGATCCTTGTGAATGATCTCACTCATAACAGTTACTGCAGAAAAATAAATGTCCCCTCCAAACATGCTTACATTGTTAAATATCAAGGATAAAGAAGCAAGCAAGGAGTTATGGTGAGAATTCTGAGTCCTTGTAGCATTTGCTGGAGAATATGTGGCAGAACCCAGTGTCTTAAGCAAAAACTTGATAAGGCGTTTCTGTGAATACAGATGATCTTCATCAGATTTTAACAGATCAGGTGATATAAGTGTGTTACTATTAGCTTCACCTGAGCCAATAATTCTATGAACTTCAATCTGCAGCCTCTGAGCCAAAAGTTCAATGCCACCTAAATCTTTAAATAGAGATACAGCTGGGCTACTATACTCCATCAGCTTCTGCAAGGTTTTAACCGCAGAAGAGACAAGATGAATATGTGCTGGATCAGAGTCTTGTAAAAGAGGTAGAAGTGGGGGAACCATTCCTGACCCCCTTAGAGCACTACCAGAGCTTGAAGATGATAAAACATGAAGTAAGAAAAACTGTAGAAGAGCATCAACAAACACTGGCGTAGAATGATCGTTGGGGTTGCTAAGTGACACGATAGCTTTCTGAAGCACATTTAGCAACATCATACGATTTCCACCAGCAGATATAATACTTGAACCACTCAAAATTCTAGCCCGTTCATGCGATGACGCATATGCTGCCAACTGTGCTCCTAAGGCAAGCATAGCAAGTGCCCTTATAGTTCCAGGAACTGATTCTTCAGAACGAACAAGCCTGATCAACTCATTTGTGTACTCGGGTTCATTTGCAAAGAAAGACATAAGTTCATCATGAGCATCATTTGATTGTACCAGAACAATGAAAGCAAGAATGCTGATCCTGCTATACAGTCTGCATGTTCTGGGAGAGCGGAAGGCATGTGCATACCTAATTCTTGTAAGCAATGAGAATCTGTGTGCTAGAGGTACATCATATTGGTCAACACACTGCTTCAAAATGCTCAGATCATCCTCCTTTCTTGTATGCAGATCTGGAATCTTTATGACACATAAAATGGATGACTTGCTCTCTTCAATAGTAGAAACCATATTGTATTCATAATGGAGAGTAGAACCCAAACGATGCTGGGTACCATCACACTTATCACCAATATCTGAAGGGAACAAGCACAATCCTTCATGCTGATTCCTCTCGTTTGCCACAACACATGAATGTAAACCCAGGCCTTCTTCTTTGCTTCCCCAGCCCTGTGCTAGAGACAGAAGACGACTATTCAGAGAGCCACAACCAATCAGTTTCCCACCCAGATGCATCTTGGATGGATTTATCTTCACCAAAGCCGAAAGAGTCTCCAACGTAGCTATAATAATATCTGGATCTACGGATGCAAGTAGAAGCTTGAAGTGCTGATTCAGGAACATGATTAATATGTCAGTAAGCAAAGTGCAAATGGATTTGCTAAAATTGTGGATATAACTTATCCTCTAAATAATTTGGAGCTTCAGATTTACCTCTAGACCTCCAAACGAACTTTTGTTCTGGCAATTTTCAAAAATAATTTGCATGACTCTTAAGATCTGCATCACTGAATGTTTGGGAAATGGATCTTCGTCTGACATATGGTCCAATAAAAGGAGGTCTTTCCTACAAGAAAGGTATGTCTTGAAATATGTATCAAAATGCACAAAAAGCGGCCTCCAGTGGTTGAAATTTCCCTGAAATGAAATAAAAAACTAAGATTGGAACAAGCAAAGCATCCATGAAACATCTACTGGATATTAAAAACACCACTGCACCTTTTTGAATTCCCAACGGAAGCCTGAAAGAGGTATAGCTATATCATGTAATGGGCTTTTAATCACCCTATCGATGAAAGCTTTAACCTTCGGAGGCTGCAAATACCAAATAATAACATATTTAAGACAATGATAATCTAAAAAAGGTTCATAAGAACATACAGTTAAAAGTTGATGTATCGAAAGAAAACTCAAATTCGTCATTTACATGTCCTATAGACACATCAAATCAAATATGTTCCAGCTTATGGCACGATGCAGAAGACTTGACTTTATGAATGCTACTTCTCAATTACAAACCAGTGACCAGTTGAAACAGAACTACAAGCAGGAATATGTAATTAACATCAGAAACATGACAACTTGTGTCCAAATGAGACCAAGAAAACTGAAAGCACCAAAAATGTATTGATTTCACATAATAGTCCAAAATTTCCTGTTTCTGATAAAAAAAATCACAAATCTGTGATGAAACAATAAAAATATCCTAGAATATATTACAAAGAAATAGACTGACACAACCCGTACCATTTCGGCCCAAGGTTATGAATATCAATACCAGTAACCATACGAGAATTATTATCAAACCAATATGTATCAACTAGTATGGTACACTACACTTTAGCAATGCCAACAATAACATATTCAAACAATTGCTTAGTATGTTGGTACAATATACTATTGGTACACCAGAAGGTCCAGAACAACTATTATGCAATCAGACAGGTAGAACAAATATGACATTAGAAAATCCAACTAGCTTCACAGAATCCATGCAGAAGAGATTCTTTGGTGCTTTAAAATTGATGTTTGGGGACATTTGAATATTACATACAACTTATTATAAGACCATCAACCACCAAATATATATTGCATTATTCATTCAGCCTGTTAGCTTATATTATTCTCATCTGACAATTTCTTTGTAAGTTTGTTTTGTTTAATATTCCTCTAACATTTTTTACACTGAAATTTAGTTCATCTCTCAGTTGAAAAGCCAACCCAACAAGCAAGTGAAACATCCCCGACAAACAACTCCAGGAATGATAACAAAGAGTATTATGAATTTCCAATATGAATATGTTCTCTAGCAATTAGAAATGATCAAAAATGTACCTGATGCAATATAACTATCAGATAATTTACAAGAGCAGAGATAACTAAAAGCAACACTAATACAACTCAACCCCATTACTCAAACTAAACCCAAACAATACACATTGGCTACACTTTTTTGTTATGTGAAAAAAAGTAAACTACAATACAGATTAACACATAGCATCAGAAGAATCAAGAAGAATGGCAGCAACTAGCACAAGGAAATCCTAACATTATAACTATTTATGAACAAACATATCATAACGTCACTTGGCCAGCGTATCCTTAAATATGTATTTCTACCAGAGTACAGAACATTGAGAACCATGAAATTGTGCAAAAGAAATACAATAGTATTTACAAGTTGCTGTTGGGATATACAGTCAAAAAGAAATGGTGAACCAGTGACATAAACCAATATAAAATTTAAATGCATGAAACAAATACGGTTTCTACAGGGAGAATACGGGGAAGATGAAAGAGTGCAGTAAAATAATAATAAGAGTTATTATCACTCATAACTTGCCAGCCAGGAAGTTATACATGACAGCAAATCATATTTTGAACATCAAGTAAACCAAGTCTGCTGTATAGTAGCTCATATAGTTACTGATAGATATTAGTTTGGAACCTATCACTTAAATTGTTTGTGGAAAGGATATTAATCATTTATCCAACACAGGATTCAGAGAGATGAATATCTTGAGGATTATTTACAAGCTTAACAATAGAGGAGTTAGTTTAACAGCAAAATCCTAGAAGGATTTCAGGCTTGGTTACACCGTTTTCGTGGACATCATGATGAAAGCAATTAAGTTAAATGATTGGCATGTATCAGAAGCATACTATAAACTAAGAGAATGCATAAACCAAAAGTGTAATCAAATACAAATAAACTTCCTAAAAAAATTTCAATGTTTATAACCATGAAAAACTGTCTTAGGATCACAAAGTAGCTAGAATTAAACCTCAAACAATGTAGCAAAGCTAAAAACAATAAAATGATCATTCAGTATGGAGATAGTTTTTCATGTAAAAGTTTGTGGCAGTAACCAATAAAAATATAATGAAAAACAAATGAAATCATCTAGAGCATTATAAACATTTCCCCATCTAACAGATTAATAATGTGATTATTAGAGTTTGGGGTGGATGGCCAAAAAAAATGCAGGCTTGACCATGGTTGATAAAAAAATTGATACCCTTGGATTTTCTATTGAAGTTGACCTAAAAAAATTGAATATTGCAGAAAACAAACCATTTTTTTTTACTCAAATACTTGAAAATAACTATAAAAGGTTGTACGCTAAGCATCTTATGCATTAAACATAAGTATAAACACTTGTAACTCAACCATAAAATTTAAAATAGAACCCCATGGTTTCCATCAGACCATCTTTCACCAGGAACTCACATAACAAGATCCTGTTTTTCTAAATACCCAATATAATAGATAATGTGCTTCCTCTGAAAATTCCTTCCTTACTATACAATATACATTAGCTAGCATGGAAATACATATGACACGAGCTTCCAGCTCATAACACCATTTACCTTATTTCAGGTAAATAGTTGAGTTCTTCCACAATTTACTAGCATCTAACACACACACACAATGCTTTGGTTCAAGTAGCACAAATGGATGTATGTTTCCTACTCCTTTGACTGAAGTAATAATTGTTAATCACCATGGCTCCCCCTGTTCAGTTTTTGTTCAATTCTGAAATACTATAACTACTTGATCTTCTTCTATCACAAAAAAAGGGTAGATGAACTAGGTCTGCTAGGTCTGTATCCTATAAAAGAAATTCCTAATGAAGCACACAACTCAAAAACATATCATAACTTGCATTTTCCTTCCAGTTCCTTATGCACTATGTATGTTGTAATAAGTACCAAGCAAGTAAGCTAGGTAAGAGCTGCGTGGAAGCATAGATAAAGAGGTCATTGCTTGAGCACCACGATTTTACAAACCCAGAACAAGGTTCTCACTTGTCTTCTATCCTTTTTCCCTCCATATTATCATCTTAATCGATCCTAAGACCAACATGATAACTCAAGTCATTTCTTCTTCTCTCTTTTCTTCTTATGCCAAAGAAGACATAGATAATGAATGATATAGCTTCAACTCTGATACATACGTGAAATGGTCCATCCAACACACATCTAATTACAAAGGTGGAAGCCAGAAGAATAACAGAGTTTAAACGACGGAGTTACTTCGTTATTTTGCAGTACCAAATCACAAAAGTGGAACACCAAAAATAGTACCAATTTTTGTTACTTTGCAGTTAAGCAAATCCATTTTTGACTCGTACTAAAATCATTCATCACAAAATAGCTACGACAGCAAAAAACACAACCAAGAAAAGGGCAAGCACAGGATACGCCATCGCGATCGACAAAACAGGAAAACAACGTAAGAGACGAGTCCATCGTGTATCCCCATCTAAACGACTTCAAGCACTGATCGCACTCCACGATCGACAACTAAGAATCAAACATCGAGAAAAACAAAAAGATACCCCATCTGATGACGGAAATTAAATTGGAACACCAAGAACGAAAGATAAGAAGGGGTTTAATCCAGGGAGAACTCACGGGCTCGGACTCCAATTTAAGCACCGGCGAGACGGACCTCCCGCCGGATAAGATCTGCTGCAGTCGCAAGGGCAGATTCGACCGGTTCCCCGCCATCTCGATTCCAGCCTCTCCCCTGTTTCACGAACCTGGATCCCCCACAAGCACCCAAAAATCAACCTAAAAATCCAGGATAAACGGCGATACAGATCGAAACCCTATCCATCTAAACAGATTATACAAAAGATCAAAGTCCACGAACCTGTGATTAGGTCGATGAGCAAGGAGGAAGAAAGAGAATCAACGAGGGTGTCAAAGAGATAAGAAGCAGGGCGATGAAGCATACACATCGAATGAAAGACTTGGAAAAAGAGAGCAGAGAGCGATGGAAAGAAGGAGAGAGAGAGTGGAGCCGAAGGAGAGGAAAGGAGACGCCACCGATAAAAGCCCAATAGGCGGAATATATATAAACTGATATATGTGTGTGTGTGTGTGTGAGAGAGAGAGAGAGAGAGAGAGAGAGAGAGAGAGAGGTAGGTCGGCGCAACAGAGAAGGGATGAGAGGGTCCTCAAGGGGGTAACTATCACGTGATATCCACGTGACATTTCCGGTCGGATGATTCAATTAGACCCAACCCAATAGAAATCACCCTAAATCGTAGTCGATGTAGAATAAATGCGATCAGCAAAATTACACATGGGTAAAAAATACACGTGCATACAACGAGTTACAATTTTACGTATACCAACCAACAGTATTCATTGTTCGATACAAAATCACCAATTAGATGAGTAAAGTGTGATTAATAATTAAATTAAAATGGTCCCGTGGGAACCATCAAATTATATATACTTGTATAGATAACATCATTGATTTTATTTATTATTCTAAATCGAACTTTACCATTAAATTGGAGTGATTAAGTTTCAAACAATAATAATAAAATTAACATGTAATGGTTTGGTATCATGTTTTATTTCTTTAGATACAACCATGAATTGTTGATAAAATCTGTACCCATTATTCTTTGGCGTGATTAATTTAATAAAAAATAAAATAAAAAGTTATTTATATAATATGATATATAAATTTAATTAGTGTTAGGAAAAATTATCATTGACATTTGAGTCAACCCGACATAATCCAAATCGAAATGATTTTGAAAGTAACTTCAAGGTGGTTCTTTGAGTGGCTCTGAGATAACTTTGAGGTAGTTCTAAGGTAGGCGATTGAGCTTCCAATGCACCACATATATTAAGATCATTGATAGGAGAAAATTATTTGATCTAATACCTTTGACGTCTAAGTTAGTCTGATGTCCCTTATAAGGTATGAGGTTTTCTCGAAAAAAGTGTCCCTCAGCACAACATCGAGAGTTAGCTTTTATACTTGGTCTATGAAAGGGACAACCTGCAACTGTCTTAATGTTCTCATTTAATGTTTTATCCATATGGGCGACATGGGGGAGATGAGCCCAAACCGCCTCCCTTTGACGGTTGTCCGTAAGGTAGACAAATGAAGAGTGACTATGACCTTTTCTTTTCCATTCCAACCTCTACATGGTGATAGGATAGTGATTAACTACCAACAAGTTTCCTACTATTTGTCTCATCCTCCTAAGGTATGCTTTAAGGCTCATGTTAGAATGTGTTCATTCTCAAGGAACACCGTTCTCTTGTCTATAAAGACCTTTTGGTCCTTCTTTTCTAATGATGTTTTCATCGGTTGAGGGTCATTCAAGAATTTTTTTTCCTTTATCGATAAGAAGATCTCAATTCTCGTAATGTTAAGGAGGGTCAACTCATGCCTTGGGTGCGACAGCATAGATTAGTCTTGTTTTATTCATCGAGGTGACTTCGGGGTTGGAGCTAATAGTGGTCACTTCTACTGTAACCTCTTGCACATCTCCTCACATTTACTTAAGAACATCACCTTTATATATATGCATTAATTAGCCCTCTCTAAGACCTTAGGTATGGTCATTGGTAGCCTCTCCACTAATGATCAAAAAAGGCGAGAGGGCTTGAGTTTCACTATGAAGACTTGAATCATGAGTGATGAAGGAGCTTTTTGTATGCCTTAAATTTTATTGGTAAATCAAGCAACAAAGTCAGAGAGTATCTCTTTATCCCCTTGCCTGAATCTGAGCAACATCACTGCCAATGGCCTCGGGTGTATATTCTCAAGGAAGTAGAGTTCTAACTCTTTTACAAGTTGAGTGAATGAGTCAATCTAGAGCAATTTTAAGTGAGTGTACCACTCCCGTGCTAGGCCCCTCAATGTTGTTATGAATGCATGACACATCAGAGTGTTTAAATTATCATAGGGAGACATCCGAGTATTAATCCATCGATTGGGTCTCGGATTCAGGAAGAGCAAAGTGGTGGTGTAGCAGCACACTGAATTCCATGGTCGGGGAGTCACGCACTCATCTGATTAGTAGTTATGCAAACCTTTTGGCGATTCTAAGATGCTAGCATCACGTCGATTGGGGAAATTCTTATGGGGGTCAGTACTAATGGTGGATCAGGTGTCGATTATGGCTAAGATATTGGCACTGCTTATTAGGTTAGTTGAGATAGGAGCAGGTCGATAGCCTATATCATGCTCATGAGTATATGCACTTAATGAGTGAGGGATAAAAACATCTTAGTAGGGATAAGTAGGTGGCCCAAATTTGTCTCAGAGGGTGAGAACCTTATATCATTAAAAAGATGCCAGCACATTGCCAATGTTTGCGTCGAAGTAGACACATCCATATATATGAAGGAGAGCAGTTATCCCCCTTAAGTAAAAGTGCTATAGGTTAGAAATATGGCCATCGCTAGAGCGTTTGTTAAAAGGATTGACATGTGATCATTCTTATGACAATAAGCCCTCGTAGCGCAAAAATATTAAGGAAAATCATCATTGACATTCGAGTCAATTCATATGGTCGAAACCAAAAGGTGTAGGAGCGTATGAAGTGGCTCAAAGATAAGGGGTCGAGCTTTCAAGGCACCAACTTCACTAAGATCGATATCGGGAGAAGTTTCTCAACCTAACAATTTTGACGTTCAAGTTAGTTCGAAGTCATTTATAGGGTACGAGTTTTCTTTTAAGAAAAGAGTCTCTCAATAAGTGTTAGGGGTTAGTTTTCGTACATAGTTTATAAAGAATATAGCTTGCAATTACCCTAACGTCCCCCATTGAAATTTTATGCATATGGGTGACAGGGGAGCTAAACTTGAACCGTCTTTCTATGCTAACCTCTACACGATAATATATGTTGGACAATGATCGACTCTAATATATCATATCAATCGATCATAATTAATTATCATATTTTATCTTCCCTATCGACTTGTTTCAATTAATTGTACGATATTATCTTAATGGTAAGTGATATTTTGTTATCATAAAAAATATTATTTTATAAAATAAAATAAAAAACTAAAAAAGAGAGGAAAAGAGTTCATGTCTATTTTCCACCGTTACCGAGATTGGGCATAACATGAACCGAGCGATAGAATTTGGATCGAGATCAATTGATTTCAAGCCCGACTCGATGATGCCAATTGTAAGCGGGCAAACCAAAAAGGCTAGTGCACCAGTCAGCCCTCTCGTAGTCGAGAACCCTAACCATCCTTTCTTTTCTTCTTTTCAGCCTTCTATGTTTCTTTATAAAGAATATAGCTTGCAATTACCCTAATGTCCCCCATTGATATTTTATACATATGGGTGATAGGGGAGCTAAGTTTGAACCGTCTTTCTGTGCTAACCACTATACGAT
>LVTN01001183.1:14903-27120 GCA_001649415.1 Musa itinerans
TGATTCCCATTGCACAAATCCAAGGACATCACAATATATATATGCATATATGTAATATTTAATATAAAGTGCTATATGCCAAAATATAATAAGCAAAAATATTCTGTATCAAGTCACACATGCCATCACTTATGTGATTGGCTTGTTGGGCACCTATAACTAGCAATAACCACGCAGGAGAAAGTTATGATACCTAAGGAGATTGTATATCCCTGAATCCTTGCAGATCTATAGGAGAGGATGAACGAGGTCAAACATCATCCTCTCTAGCGGTGATCCACATAGTAGGGCTACGATGATGCTCCTCGAATCACTGCCTAAATCTCTACACCTGCTATTTGAGGAGAAGGGGAGAGGAGAATAGGAGGTGGCAACTAAGAAACCTTTTACCTATTGGATGTTTGGTTCTCTCCTATTTATAGAGGCCCCTTATCAACTTAACCCTAATAGATCCTGCTCTATTGAGTATTGGATCTCTATCCAACTACCCAAGCCTCTTAGATTAGTGGATCTCTATCCAATAATCTCTCATTGGCTCTTATTGGATCTTATTCATAAGATCTAATAATTTAGGAGCTTATTGGATATCCAATAAGATAGGGGCTTCGACGGATATCTCATATCCGAACCTCTACTCGTCGAAATGCCTATTATATATGTGTGACTCTCTAGGGCCAATATCGAGCTAGTAGTGAGTCATACCTATCAGAACTTCTTCGGGCTCAGTGAATTATTATTTTCATAATAATTCACTTAACTCATTGATTGTGGACGTTCTAGGCCACTATACCGTAGTCCTTAGACAATATAGGAGAATCCAATACATTTGAGCTGTTTGTCCTTAATTACCATGTATCTATAGTCACTCATCCATTTAACACCCTAGAGATGGTATACCAGGCATCGTACTGTCAAGCCCATATAGTTTCCACTTGAGTCTCGCTCTAATCGGATTCTCTCGGAAAACTCTTTCTCTCTCAATCCGAGTGACTCTAGCCAAGGATTTGTCCTAGCAAGAACACATGGGATATTCCTCTTATAACATTGAGAGCGGATGATCCTCTATCGATAATTAATAGCCCTCACAAGATTGGCTACCTCTCTCGATGACCGACTATGTTGGATCTGAAACTTCTAGGCCTATAAGTCCGGTATCAAAGAGTAGAATACTCGTACAGGACATTCTTAGTATCTTAAGTCTAAGGACCAGATACACCATTGGGATGACGGACTCTGCTAGTCATAAGTGCCCTATAAGTCAATCACGTGATTATGACATGTGTGACATGATATGCATTCTTTCTACTTATTATATTATTTGGCATTTTATCACTTTATTTTTCTTATTGCTTGAATATATTGTGATGTCCATAGATCTGTGCAATGTGAATCGGATCATGATGAGATCACGATAATGAGACCGATTCACCTTTAAATACAGATCCTAAATAATCCCGATCATAAGTTACTCGAGAGAGATATCAAGATAACCAAACAAACTTGTGTACTGTATACCCATATATATGATGGAGGCGGTTGGTCTCATAGCTGCTCGTATGGCGACACTAGGGATACAATATAGGTGCTCATTGGAGAATGAGTTCACTAATTGATCCGCTCACGGAATGCTAGATGGTTGATGATGCCTTATTGTTAGAGAGCGATTTTCATAGTCCTAGTAGTGTATTTGGTCCTTAGACTTGAGATACCAAGATGTCTTGTATGAGTACTCCACTCTTTGATACCAGACTTACAAGTCTAGATTCCAAATCTAGCATAGCCGGTCATCGAGTGTGGTAGCCAAACTTATGAGGGCTATTAAGTGTCGATAGAGGATCATCCACTCTTAGCATCATAAGAGGAATATCCCATGTATTCTTGCTCAGACAAATCCCTAGCCAGGGTCATTCGGATTGTGAGAGAAAGAGTTCTTTAGGAGAATCTGATTAGAGCGAGACTATAGTAGGAACTGTATGGGCCTGATAGTACTATACTCGATATACGACCTTTGAGATATTATTATGGATGAGGGACTATAGATACATGGTAATTGAGAACAGATAGGTCCAATGGATTGGATTCCCCTATATCGTTTGGGGACTACAGCGTGTGGCCTAAAACGTCCATAGTCGATGAATCGAGTGAATTATTATGGATGATAGGTATGACTCATGACCAGCTCGATATTGGGCCTAAAGAGTCACACATATATGGTTGACATTGCGATGAGTAGAGGTTCAGATATGAGATATCCGTCGAAGCCCCTATCTTATTGGATATCCAATAAGCTCTTGAATTATTGGATCATATGGATGAGATCCAATAAGAGTCAATAAGAGATTATTAGATAGAGATCCACTAATCTAAGAGGCTTGGGTAGTTGGATGGAGATCCAATACCCAATATGGTAGGATCCATTATAGTTAAGTTGATAGGGGAACTCTATCAATATGAGGGAACCAAAGGTTCATAGGCTAGAGCTTCTCTTGGTTGTCATATTCTATTCTTCTCTCGCCTTCTCCTCCTTAAATAGCAGGCCTGGAGATTTGAGGAGCGTCGTGGCAGCCCTATTGTGTGGATCACCGCTAGAGAGGAGGGTGCTCGACTTCCTTCATCCTCTCCTACAGATCTGTAGGGATTTAGGGATATATGATCTCCCTAGGTAAAACACAATCTTTCATATATATAATTTTAGGTTTAGACAGATTTTGCACATCAATATTCGCACGATGATGATCACAATTTATGGGAAATTTAGGGATTTTTTTTTATATTCTTCCACTGTGCATGTGATGTTGCCCCTAGATTTTTTTTTATATCCTTCCTCGATAATATTAAGTCGGTAAACGTAAGGCAATTAGATTGACCCACATGGCCTTTTGTCATTATAGGAACGGACCGATTCTCTACGTAGGTTGAGTTGGTCGAGTCCCTCGAGGCTCACCTATATCATGATTCGCTATCTTGCTTATGACAGAGATGTCACTGGTGACCTGAGGACTTGATATGCTTGATTGAGTCTTTCGAGGGTATATCATCG
This sequence comes from Musa itinerans, assembly GCA_001649415.1. Classification (NCBI taxonomy): domain Eukaryota; kingdom Viridiplantae; phylum Streptophyta; class Magnoliopsida; order Zingiberales; family Musaceae; genus Musa; species Musa itinerans. The sequence goes on from LVTN01001183.1 coordinate 17,944, forward strand.
AATCAGACTCATTTTGTAATGATAGTCTTGACTTAACCAAACATCATAGTTGGTCGACTCCCTCGAGACCATGGTGGTTCAAAGGCTGAATAGGACGAGAATCATAAGGAGTTGTGTTCGACAAGAGTTGCCTACCTTTTGGGCTTAGTGTGATTGGTCGAGTCCCTCGAGGTTATGTTGAATCTCGTATTTTGATGATGAAACCAATTGATAAGTGTTTATGTTTTAATTTACGTTTTGAGTGACATAGGATGCTTCGATCAAGATGAGACAATTAAAGCAAGAAGAAACATGTTGGGCCGGAGGAAAACATGTCAGAAGATTGGATGTCGGGCCGAAGGATCGGTCGACATATCGACAGAAAGCTTCGGGCCATGGATTCGGGGATCGGGCTAAGAAGAGCGGATATTGCGCCAAGGATATCGAAGTTGCAGAGTCAACTAGCCGATTGGGCAATAGGCTGCAAGAGAGGACGATGCACCGAAGAATCGGATGAAGCGTCGAGGGACCAATGACATGCCGGACAACATGATTAATGCTTAGTATTAATTGTCTAGATCGAAGTGTCTTTTTACAAGTGCAAGATTAACTATGATAGCAAGGCATGAAGCAAAATAAAGTCCCAGAGTCAAGGACGCGATTTCGCTGGGAGTTCGAGAATTCGCCGAAAGTCCGAACGTTCGTCGGAAGCTCTGCCGAGAAGTCCAGGAGCTTGCCAAAGATGCTTGTCGGAACTCACCAAGAAGATCGTCGTGAAGTCCAGGAGCTTGTCGGGAGTCCACTGAAACATTGCCGAGAGTTCATCGGAAGATCACCGGAAGCTCGTCGGAAGAAGCAATTGACGTACCGAAACTAGAATACTTAGAATATGTTTTAGGCATCATAGTTAGCACATAATTAGAGTTAGGATTGGGAGGTAATCCCATCAACTCTGTTAGGGGCCAATTGGGCCCAAAGTTGGGCTGGTTTGGGCCGGATTCAAAGCCCGACAAGAATGCTGAAAGCTTGGCCAACGGTGGCACCGCTTGGGAGACTAGGTCTCCTAGGTGGTCTGGGCGGTGGTACTGCCAGCAGTAAATGCTGCCAACGGTGGTACCGCCCTTGTTAGGTGGTGGTACCGCTAGAGCTCGGTCTCCGAGCTCTGTCAGGCGGTGGTACCACCAGACTGGGCGGTGGTACCACCCAGTGTAGTGTCAGTGTCAGACTGACACTAGCCGTGGTACTACCCAACGCAGGCGGTGGTACCGCCCGTGCCCGGGAAACCCGGGATGAGATGTTTTTAGGCTCCAAGTTTGAATCAATTGGAAGCCTATAGATACCCCTCTCACCCTGGTTTAAATACATAAGCACCGAGAGTTTAAAAATAAAGAAATGCTACTGCAATCTTTTGAGAAATTTCCACCTCCACTCGAAGTTTAGAATTCTGGAAGAGGAGTGTGAGTGCTTGTAAGGGTTGTCTCCTAAACCTGTGAAAACGATAAGAGGGGTGTAAGAAGGAGGTTGATCTTCGCCTATTAAAGGAAGATCATTAGTGGATGCCGGTGGCCTTGACGGAAGAGGAATCGGCGAAGTGGATGTAGGTCACGACGACGAAACCACTCTAAAATCTGGTTTGCATTTTACTTTGAGCAATTTATCTTTTCTGCAAACCTCTTTAATTGCTTACTGCCTTCAATACATTTATGAACATGTGTTTCAAGTTAAGTTTCCGAAATCGGCTTTCAACATACTTAAAGATTCTACGAAGTTGACATGATTTTACCGCTGCACTAATTCACCCCTGATCCTAGTGCCAACCCTGATCCTAACAATTGATATCAGAGCCTCGTGATTTCTCAATTGGTTTAACACCCAAGAGAAATGGCTCTTTTCGGCTTTCAAGAGAGTCACTCTCTCATTCGTCCTCCCTTTTTCAATGGGACAGACTATATTTATTGGAAAACTCGAATGAGAGTTTTCTTACTTTCATTGAATCTTGATTTATGGCATATAGTTGAATCCAGTTTTCAAATGTCTTCTCTTCCAATGAACCATTGGAATGATTTGGAGAAGAAGACGTTTTCTCTAAATGCAAAGGCTATGAATGCCTTGTTTTGTGCCTTAGATAGAAATGAGTTTAATCGTGTTTCTATGTGCGGAATGACTTTCGATATATGGCACACTCTCGAAATCACACACGAAGGCATGAATAGAGTTAAAGATTCTAAAATTAATATTTTAATACATGATTTTGAATTTTTTCATATTAAACCAAGCGAAACCGTTGTTGACATGTACACCCGTTTTACGGATGTCGTCAATGGTTTAAAAGTTCTTGGTAAAACTTTTTCGAATTTTAAACTTGTCAACAAAGTTTTACACTCACTTTCTAAAACTTGGGACTCTAAAGTAACGGTCATACAAGAGGCTAAGGATTTGAACAGTTTTCCACTCGAAGAACTAATAGGGTCTTTAAAGACCTATGAAATGAGTTTTATGACATATGTTGAACATAATGAACTTGAGAACCACCTTCTAAAGAACAGGAAGAATTTGGCACATTGAACAAAAGAAGACCACTCGAGCATAAGCTCAAGTGATGGTGAACTTGAACTCACTAAGAAATTTTGAAAAGTTCATGAAACAAAAATTAAAGAACAAAAAGAACGCAACTACTTGCTTTGAACGTAAGAAGAAGAACATAAATTGAGATGAATCAAGTTCCTCTGAAGACGAGGAGAAAATCAACAAAGGGGAGGTGGCAAACTATGCCTTAACGACTTTCGACGATGAGGTAATCAAAAAGCCTTTAGTTTATTTTGAAATTACATAATGCTTCTCATGACTTATTTTTAATTTAGTTTTAATCTAATTTAAGAAAATTAAATATTTTTTTTGAATTGCATGTTTAATGAAAATGCAAAAATAAAATTGGATCATGCTTACCTTTCTAATGATTTTAAAAATAATCATAAAAAAGATATATTTTATGACAAACAAACAAAATGATTTTGATTGAAAATATAAAATCATGCTTAATGAAATAATGTAATTTGAGATCATGCTTAATAAATTTATATTTCAAAATTATGCATGATGATTTTTGTGATTTATGGATTATCGATTTTCATGATAATAAAAGTGGCTATTTCGGTTTCAAAAATGATGTATGTTTTGATTTGGCATAAATGAAAAAGGCATGCGTATACGAAATAGTGTAAGTGTCATGCTTGACGATTGTATAGTTAATGATGTAATGAAAATATTAAATGTTTTGATTCCCTGATTGACGATTTTATGCATAAGATGTTAAAGTTATACATGATGATTTTTATGATTATTTGATCTTGATGATTTCCATGATGATATTTGCTCTTTCAATTTTAAACTATGATGTATGGTTTTCATACGAAAAACTTGAGCATGCTTACATGAAATCAATCACTTAAAATGAAACACATAAAAAGGAAAATATATTATCATTGGAATCTATTCATGTTATGAATTTTGTGAACCATGAAATTGATTTGATGATTTAAAATTGAATAATTTTTTATGCAAATCATGATCTTGATGTTGAATCTCGGATTTTGATGATGAAACCAATCAATAAATGTTTATATTTTAATCTGCATTTTGAGTGATGTAGGATGATTCGATTAGGATGAGATAATTAAAGCAGGAAGAATCATGTTGTGCCGGAGGCAAACATGTTAGAAGATTGGACGTCGAGCCGGAGGAACAGTCGATGTATCGACATAAAGCTTCGGGCCATGGATTCGGGCATCGGGCCAAGAAGAGCGGATATTGCGCTAAGGATATCGGAGTTGCGAAGTCAATTGGCCGATTGGGCAATAGGCTGCAAGAGAGGACGATGCGCCGAAGAATCAGACGAAGCGTCAAGGGACCAATGACATGCCGGACAACTTGATTAATGCTTAGTATTAATTGTCTAGATCAAAGTGTATTTTTACATATGCAGGATTAACTATGATAGCAAGGCATGAAGCAAAATAAAGTCCCAAAGTCAAGGACGCGATTTCGTTGGGAGTTCGAGAGTTCGCCAAAAGTCCGGACGTTCGTCAGAAGCTCTGCCGAGAAGTCCAGGAGCTTGCCAAAGATGCTCGTCGGAACTCACCAAGAAGATCGTTGTGAAGTCCAGGAGCTTGCCGAGAGTCCGCCGGAACATTGCCGAGAGTTCGTCGGAAGTTCGTCGGAAGATCACCAGAAGCTCGTCGGAAGAAGCAATTGATGTACCAGAACTAGAATGCTTAGAATATATCTTAGGAATCATAGTTAGCATATAATTGGAGTTGGGAGGTAATCACATCAACTCTGTTAGGGGCCAATTGGGCCCAAAATTGGGTTGGTTTGGGTCGAATTCAAGGCCCAACTAGAATGCTGAAAGCCTGGCCAGCGGTGGCACCGCCTGGGGGACTCAGTCTCCCAAGTGGTCTGGGCAGTGGTACCGCCCAGACTGGGCGATGGTACCGCCGGAAATAAATGCTGCCAGTGGTGGTATCGCTAGAGCTCTGTCTTCGAGCTCTGTCAGGCGGTGGTACCGCCCCTGTCAGGCAGTGGTATCACCAGAGCTCAGTCTCCAAGCTTTGTCAGGCGGTGGTACCGCCCAGCGTAGGCAGTGGTACCGCCCGTACCCAGGAAACCGGGGATGAGATGTTTTTTGGCTCCCTAACACCGACGGTAGTATCACCCAGCGCAAGCGGTGGTACCGCCCGTGCCTAGGAAACCCAAGATGAGATGTTTTTAGGCTCCAAATTTGAATCAACTTGGAGCCTATAAATACCCCTCTCATCCCTGGTTAAAATACACAAGCTCAAAGAGTTTAAAAGTAAAGAAATGCTGCTGTAATCTCTTGAGAAATTTCCTCCTCCACTCTAAGTTTAGAATTCTGTAAGAGGAGTGTGAGTGCTTGTAAGGGTTGTCTCCTAAACCCGTGAAAAGGAGAAGAGGGGTGCAAGAAGGAGGTTGATCTTTGCCTATTAAAAGAAGATCATTAGTGGATGCCGGTGGCCTCGACCGAACCACTCTAAAATCTGGTTTACATTTTACTTTGAGCAATTTATCTTTATTGCAAACCTCTTCAATTGCTTACTACCTTCAATGCATTTACGAACACGTGTTTCAAGTTATGTTTCCGAAATCGACTTTCAACGTACAAAAAGACTTTACGAAGTTGACGTGATTTTACCGCTACACTAATTCACTAAAAGTCTGCCAATGATCCTAACAGGTTACACTGAGACACTGATTGGATCCCAATCTCCACTAAAAGTCTGCCAATGACTTCCGTTTCACGTGCTAAGGGTATCGCGTGACTCGCTAGAAAAATAGTTGGAGTAGATTAAGATAGCAGTCCATATCTTATTTGTTTATTTATTTGTGAAATCTGTATGTCATTTATTTCTGCTACATCTTTATTTTCAAAATATGTCGCTTTCAAATCCCTTACGTGACATACGTGATGTTAACCACCTCACTGGTCCAAATTATATGGATTGGCTCCATAACTTGAGAATTGTTCTCACGAAGGAGAAAATCACATACGTCCTTGATACAGTGATGCCTATGCCCGAGGAAGGGGCAAGCGAGGATGAGATCGCTTGCTACGTGAAGTATATAGATAACTCCACTCTTGCTCAGTGTTATATGTTAGGCTCCATGACTCCTGAGTTATAGAGGCAGTATAAAAAGATGGATGCCAGATCCATTCTCCTACATATCCGTAAACTGTTTGAGGAATAGGGAATGACTCAACGATATAAGATATCCAAGAGCCTCTACCGCACTAGGATGACTAAGGGGACACCAGTTCAGAACCGTGTCCTAAAGATGATTGAATGAATAGAGAAACTCACAAGGCTAGGAATGGTCCTAGAGGATAACCTATATATGGATCTTGTGCTTCAATCCCTACTAGATTCCTTTTCACAATTCATAATGAATTTTAATATGAAGAAACTTGAGGTGACTCTCCTTGAGCTCCACAATATGTTGAGGGAGGAAGAGAGCACTATTAAGAAAGAGAAGTCAGTTCTCTATACTAGTGAGACCAAAAAGAAAAGGAAGGCAGAAAAGTCCCTTAAGAAGAGCAAGGGCAAGGGCAGACCGGGTAAAGCAAAGGTTGTTAAGAAAGGCCTAGCAAAGGATAAAGGTCAGTGCTTCTACTATGGAAAAGATGGGCACTGGAATAGGAACTGCAAAGAATTTCTTACAAAGAGAGCGAAACAAAAGCTTTGAGAAGCTTCAGGTACATTCATGATCAGTGTACATTTTTCAGACTCTTATAATAACACATGAATATTGGATACCGGTAGTGTTTATCATATTTGCAATTCATTGCAAGTTTTGGCAAGACCTAGGAGATTGGCAATAGGCGAGATGGACCTCAAGATACGCAATGGAGTAAAAGTTGCTGTAGTGCTATCGTAAAAGGGGGTGAATTAGTGCTATCGCAAAAACGATATCGATTCAAAAATCTCGTTCGATAAAAGCTGATATCGGAAATGAGCTTGACTTAGAGTGCACGTTCGTAAGCGTAGTGAAAGTAATAAGCAAGTAAATCAATTTTCAAGATAAATGAAAAGCATGAAAGAAATACAAACCGAGTTTTATAGTGGTTCGTTCGTCGTGACCTACATCTACTCTCGATTTCTCTTCACTCGAGGCCACTGGCTTCCACTACCGATCTTCTTTCAACAAGTGAAGATCAACTACCCTTTTACACTCTTTCTCCTTTACACAAGCTCAGGAGAGAACCTTTACACCTCTCTTTTATACCTCACTCCTCCCTTAGAAACCTTCTAACTCTAGGAGGAAGAGACTCACTAAAATTAGAGAGATTACAATACTTTTTCAACTTAGAATTCTTTCCTCTTTTTGCTCAATTCTTGCATCTTCATGCAGGAATAACTGGTGTATTTACAGACCTCAAATAGTTTCAAAATTGGAGCTAAAAAATGTCTCATACTTAGTTTCCCGGGTCCTAGCGGTACCACCACTTTTGTTGGGCGGTACTACCGCCTGCAGCACTAACATTGGGCGATACCACCACCCATTCTGGCGATACTGCTGCCTGACAGAGCCTCGGAGACTAGGCTTTGGTGGTACCACTGCTTGATAGGGTGGTACCATAGCCCAGACCTCATAGGAGGCTGAGTCTCAAGCGGTTCCACCACCCACCTTGGGCGGTGCCACCGCTTGGCATGGCTCCAAGTGGCAGAGTGGGCCATCCATCCAACCAAACTCTGCCCTCAATTAGGCCCAATATCCCCCTAATTGAGTTAGCATAATTCCAACCCAATTATAACTTAAAACTACTTTGATCTAGATAATTATTACAAAGCATTAATCTCATGTTGTCTAGCATGTCATTAGTTCATCGGTGCTTCGTCCAATCCTCTAGCGCATCATCCTCTTTTGTAGCCTTTTGCCCAATCAACATGTTGACCCTCGCAACTCCGATCTCTTTGGCGCAATGTTTGCTCTTCTAGGCCTGATGCCCAAACTCATGGCACGAAGCGTTCTACCGACACGTCGACCGATCCTTCGGCTCGATGTCTAACCTTCTATCATATTCCACTCTAGCCCAACATTGATTCTTCCTACTTTAATTGTCTCTTCATGATTGAAGCTAGTCCTGCATCACTTAAAATACAGATTAGATCATAAATTCTATTAATTGATTTCATCATCAAAATCTAAGATTCAACAATCTCCCCATTTTTTATGATGACAACCAATTGATGATGGAGTTTAAACCAAACTCCCCTTATCAATATGCCAATAGAAACATACATTTAGATATAAATTATGAATCCAAGCAACATGTCATCATAAAATCATGCAAAATCAAAATTTCAATACATCATTCTATGCATGATCATCATAATTTCTCCCCCTTTGTCATCAATAAAAAGACGTGCAACTATCAAATTTTAGAGATATGTAAGCTTAGCAATTTAACAAATTTTTCATCACTTTAGAACATACAAGCTAATGAGTTTTTTTTTCTCTTTTGAGAAGTGCAAGCTAGCAATTTGTTTCTTCCTTTGCAATGTTCGAGCTAGCAATTTTTGCTTCCTTTGCAATGCGCAAGCTAGCAAGTTCTTTGAGAATGTGAAGTTTAACAAAGTTTTTACTTCTCTTGAGATTGTAACATTTTGCTTTTCTTTACAATGTGCAAGCTAGTATATTTTTGCTAATTTTTGTGATGCGCAAGCTAGCAAGACTTTCTCCTTTGAGATGTGCAAGCTTGCAAGTTTGCCTTTCTTTGCAAGCTAGCAATTTGCTTTTCTTGAGATATACAAGATAGTAATTTTCTCTCCCCCTTTGTTATTGTCAAAAGGAAGGGAAGGATACAATAGTATAAAATATTTGAATCGTTACATGAGGCATACAAGCTATAAATATAAAGGAATCATGTCATGAAAGATATAATATCAAAGATCATGAAGGATTAAGTCATAAATACCAAAAGACATGATTTATTTTGAAAAATATCCATTTTAGTAAATAAAAAGAAACTTTAGGATATCAAAGATCTTGATTTACAAAAAAAACTCAAGTATTAAATATCGAGAATTCAAGATCATGATTTAGATAAAGACTTTCCTATTACAAAATGAGCCATGGGAGAACACAAAGGATCTTGATTCATGTAAAATATATCTCAATTCATCATAAAAAACTTAAGTTATAATTCCAAAAAATTATGATTCATTTGGAAAATTCTGCTCTTTAGTAAACGACAAGAAGAAAGGAGAATTTGGTTCATGCATAAGAAATATCGAGTCATTAAGTGAAGGAATCATGATTCATATGAAAATATTGTTGATTTATGTATTTGAATAAATATTTTTTAAACCATCATTACTTCAACTCATCATGCATAATTTTAAAATGTATAAACATCAAGCATAATACTAACATTTATTTTCAAAATATTCATCATTATTTTCAACTCATTCAATTTGTCAAATTATCAAAATCACTTTCAAGAGATTCTAAATGGCATAACTAGATTCATCAATCTTTTATTGAAAAATCACCAATGTTTTAAAGATAGAGAACTTTTCAAGAAAAAATACTTTCTTTTTTTTAGTTGTTTCAATTCATGCGATTAATTACATATAAATTACATATAAGCATACTCATGATATATATATATATATATATATA
>LVTN01001183.1:70789-94735 GCA_001649415.1 Musa itinerans
GATACCAAATTCATCTTGCTTGTTTCTAAAGACCCATTTAGTACCAATAACTAAATGGTCATTTGGCCTCGGAACAAGCTTCCACACCTCATTTCTCTCAAATTTGTTCAACTCTTCTTGCATTATGATAACTCATGAATTATCTTTCAAGGCTTCATCAATGCATTTTAGTTCAATTTGAGAAAGAAAAGTGGTGTTATCACAAAATATTTTAAGAGAAGAATGAGTTTAAACCCCTTTTGATGTGTCTCCTATGATTAGCTCCTTAGGATGAGCATCTACATACTTTTCCTTATGAACACTTCTAGATTCAAAGGTTGGGAATTGAAGGGCATGTTGGGGGAAATCAAAGAGTGTGGAGTCATAGGTTTCATCTACTCTCCTTTTTCCTTTGTCCCTTGAGGAAAACTATAAGAAGTGTTTTCTTGATCTTCTAGATGCCATGGAACTACACATATTATTAATGAGAAAACTATAAGAAGCAAAATCTAAAAATTGAGAGAAAAGTTTTTTAGGATTACCCTTGTAGTGATCTCTTGAAAAGTTGAGATTGATCTTTAGATTCACAAGAGATACGGGTTTTCTTGAGTTTCTAGAGGAAGAGCAAGGAGAATGAGAGGTGGAGAAGGGTCTAGACGTGTGGGGAAGAGGTCTAGGAAGGCTTGGGGGTGATTCTATCATCGGCCCTAAAAGCCCTTTTATAGGGCAGAGTTGCGGGCGGTGCTATTGCCAGCTGGGCGGTGCCACTGCATACAACCAGTGCTTACTAGCGGTGCTACCGCTAGTCCAGTGGTGCCACCGTCGGTGCATTGAATTCCTCAATCTATTTGTTTTCTTTATCTAGCATCATTGCTTTTCTTTTGAGATACATCAAGCAATTACTCTTGCCTCCTTTCCTATGCAAGATCACAATCATTTTGTGGTGCAAATGCTTATTTGCATAAATATCATATCAAATCATTTTGAAGTTTAAACTTTCGTAAGAATATGATCAGTTCAAATATATCAATGATCCGTTTAAACAAATGATCCATGGATCGGATCTCTAGTTTTGTAAATTGCAAAGATAGGGAACAAGAGTAAACAATCTCGAAAAAGAAGACTCAATTTTCAAAAGTTGAGAAATCCGGAGAATATAAGAGAGGAACTCATGCATAAGAGTTCTCAAGTTTTTGAGAAATCAAGATCAAATGTTTATCACATAATTTCAAATCATAAGATTTCAAATAATCATTGCATTATCAAGTCAACAAGTATGATCTTATTGAATATAAAGTGTCTTCAATCATTTTGTAACCGATAGTTCTAATTCTAATGATCTTTCCTTTATTATTTTAGCTAGAGAGCTTTATGGGGTATTTTGGATCTCGGTTATAAGCCTTGAACATCCACTATCAAAATATTATTTTTGCTCCTAGCTTGTGATGGTAAACATTTCTACAAAAAATGGTGATTTTTAGGTAACCATTTGACCTTGGGTACCTCAAAAATTCATCTATTCAAATTATTATTTTGCATAGAGTTTTTTTATGGTTCCTTTAGGAACCCAAATCAATTTATGTAGACTATATCTCTTAAGTAGACATTTATAAACAACATGTTCGAGTTTGCAACAAAAGTTGCATTTGGTGCGGGGTGATACATGCAAGGTAGGGCCTTTAACAAAGGTGGTTAGATTTTGGTGAGAGCTACTCACAAATATGATTCTGGCTCTTCTATGAATGTAACCCTTATTGGCAAGGATCATATTCAAGGACTTGCTACCAACCTTAAATTTTTTTAAAGTTTTTTTGAGTAGCAAGTTTTCCTTCTCAAGTGCCTCTAAGTGTTCACACTTAGTGCATGGAGGCAAAGAAGGATTATCATACTTAAATTTTTCAAAATCAATTTTTAAAAGTGCATGCTCCTTTTTCAAAGAATTATACTTTTTACTTATTATTCTACATTCAACAAACAATTCATGAAAAGCACCTAAAAGCTCATTGAAAGATAAATTTACATCTAATGAACTACTTACTTCATCTTTGATGGCCATTAGTGCGTAGTTGGCAATTTCCTTATTGCTTTGTTCTTCATCTTTGGAATCGCTCGAATCATCCCATGTTGCTTTGAGTGCCTTCTTCTTCCTTAGTTGTTTCTTCTTCACTTGGGACATTCGCTTTTGAAATGTCTTGGCTTCTTGCATTCGTAGCATATTACTTGTTCTTTCTTAGGTTCAACTTTATTTTTAGTGTCATTATTAGATTTATTATTTTTTTATGAATTTTTTGAACTTTCTTGTCGAGAGTGCCAAGTCATCATCATAGTCCTCATCACTTGAATCTTTCAAGTGGCCTTCATGAATTCTTAGTATCGTATCCTTCCTGTTCTTTGAAAGGTTGATCTCAAGCTCTTTATGAGCATTGCAAGTCATCTTATAGGTCATTAATGACCCGATAAGTTCTTCAAGAGGGAAATTATTTAAATCCTTTGTCTCTTGAATGGTCGTTACTTTAGGGTTCTAACTCTTTGGAAGGGATCTCAATATTTTATTAACAAGTTCAAAGTTTGAAAAATATTTTCCAAAGAGCTTTTAAACTATTGATGACATCTGTAAAATGGGTGTACATGTCAACAATAGTTTTGCTTGGCTTCATCTGAAACAATTCATATGTATAAACTAAAAGATTTATCTTGGATTCCTTTACTCTACTAGTGCCTTTGTAAGTGATTTTTAGTGTGTACCAAATATCAAAAGTTGTTTTACAAATAGATACTCGATTGAACTCGTTTTTATCTAAAGCGCAAAACAAGCATTCATAACCTTTACATCTAAAGAAAAAGTCTTCTTCTCCAACTCATTCCAATTGTTCATTGGAAGAGAAGACTTTTGAAATCCATTTTCCATAATATTCCATAACTCAAAATCCATAGAAATTAAAAAATTCTTCATTCTAGCCTTCCAATAGGTGTAATCCGTCTCATTGAATAAGGGTGGACATGTAATTAAGTGACCCTCTTGGTTGCCGGCAAATGCTATCTCTCTTGGGTTTCAAACCAAAATGAGAGTGACTATGCTCTAATACTAATTGTTAGGTTCAAGAGCGGTACTAAGAGGGGGGGTGAATTAGTGCAACAGAAAAATTACGACGATTTGAAATTCTTCGTACGATAAAATTTGATTCCGACAAAAACCGTTTCATTTTTTCTTGAATAAGTAGAGAAGAGGGGATTAGACATTTTGTAATGAAGTAAAGTTGAATGCAATAAAGAGATTAAGCAGTAAGAAATGAACACACCAGAATTTATAGTGGTTTGGTCATTGTGACCTACATCCACTTCTGATTCCTCCTCCGTTGAGGTCACCGGCATTCACTAATGGTCTTCCTTCAATAGGCAAAGACCAACCACCTCTTTAGAGTGTTTTTTCCTTTTCACGGGTTTAGGAGATAACCCTTACAAGCCTCACACCTCTTATTGGATGATTACAAAGCTAAAGAGAGGGAGGAGGACTCTTCTCACTTTTACAACACTTATAATACCCCAATGATGGGAAATCTAAGGGGCGACATCACATACGTAGCGGAAGAATAAAAAATAAAATCTTCAATTCTCAAAGATATGTTCATCGTCATACGAAGATTGGTGCACAAAATCTGTGAAACTTAAAACTGTGTATAAGATAAATTGTGTTACCTAGGGAGATCATATATCCCTGAATCACTGTAGATCTCTGGGAGAGGGTGAAGGAGGTTAAGCGCCCTCCTTCTAGAGGTGATCCACAGAGTAGGGCTACAACGATGCTCCTTAAATCTCCAGGCCTGCTTTGAGGAGGAGAAGAGGGAGAAGAATAGGAGAGGCAACTAAAAAACTCTAGTCTATGAACCATTAAATCCCTCCTATTTATAGAGGTCCCCTGTCAACTTAACCCTAATGGATCCAACCCTATTGGGTATTGGATCTCTATCCAACTACCCAAGCCTCATAGATTAGTGGATCTCTATCCAATAATCTCTCATTGGTTCTTATTGGATCTCATCCATATGATCCAATAATTTATGGGCTTATTAAATATCCAATAAGATAGAGGCTTCGACGGATATCTCATAGCTGAACCTCTACTCATCGCATTGCCTACCATATGTGTGTAACCCTCCAAGCCTAATATCAAGCTGGTCATGAGTCATACTTGTCGAAACTCCTTCTGACTCAATGAATTATTATCTCTATAATAATTCACTCGACTCATCGACTACAGACGTACTAGGCCACTACGTCGTAGTCCTCAAATGATACAGGGGAATCTAATCCATTGGACTTATCTATCCTCAGTTACCATGTACCTATAATCCCTCATCCAACTAATATCCCAGAGACCGTATACCAGACATGGTGCTCTAAGACCCATATGGTTTCTACTCGAGTCTCGCTCTAATTGGATTCTCTCGGAGAACTCTTTCTCTCTCAATCTGAATGACCCTAGCAAGGGATTTGTCTGAGCAAGAATACATGAGATATTCCTCTCATGACATCGAGAGTGGATGATCCTCTATTAACACTCAATAGCCCTCGTAAGGTTGGCTACCACTCCTAATGATTAGTTGTGCTAGATCTGGAACCTCTAGAACTATAAGTCTGATATCAAATAGTAGAGTACTCATATAGGACATCCTTGGTATCTCAACTCTAAGGAACAGATACACCACTAGGACTATGGAATCGCTGTCTGACAATAAGGCATCATCAACCATCCAGTATTCTATAAGCGGATCAATCAGTGAACTCAATCTCCAATTAGCACCTCCTATAATGATGAAAGGCCACGTGGGTCAATCTAATTGCCTCACGTTTACCAACTTAATATTATCGATAGAGGATATTTTAATTTGGTCTCTTAATGTAATGTGTCACACACATACATATTTAATATATATCTACATCGTATAAAAATATATATACATATCTAGTAGGTGTATAAGCAATCACACATCACATGAGCAATTACACCATATGATCATGGACCACAGCCTAATGTGATCAGGCCCAAGCCACTAGGCCTAATCATTCACATCAAGATCTATGTATATAGCAGTGCATCTCCATGCCTTGTGATCGTCTGTCTCATCCTCATCGGTTCCGTCGACATCTCGACGCATCTCCATGCATCGTGATCATCCATCTCGTGGGTCTCGCTATTGCTTCCACGCTCCTGTTGCACCTCCTAGTGTGATTATAACTTAATCATAGGCACGCAAGCCCGACAATAAACGAGAAATAAAATGGAGGCTCGTAGGTCCCAATAATAATAATCACAAGTACACACATCACACGGTCCATGATAATCTATCCAATTATCATACATCACATGTACACATCATTATCATGTAGTACTACTAGATAATAATAAAAAATAATAATCAATTAAACTTTTTAATTAATTAATATTTTCTGAAATCAAGGACATGCAGGGAATTTTCTTAATTCTAAGGGGTATTTTGGTGATTTGGACATAAAGGATAGACTTGAATTTTTTGAAATTCTAAGGGGTAAAACTATCCTTTTGCCCAAAAACCCTAACCCTCTCCCCTGCTATGTTGCTGCCGCCGCCCCCCTACCGGCGGCGGCCCACTACGGGTGGGGGGCGGCGCCCTTGCTCGTGGGCGGCTCGCCAACGGGCAGCGCCGCTCCTATAGGTGGGCAAACCCCACAAGCGCAGCACCCGTAGGCGTCACTACCGTTGCCCAGCGACGCCTCTACTATAAAATTTTATTTCAAGCTGAATCAGATAAGTAAAAGCTTAATTTGCTACAACATAATAGTCATACTTATCATATGAATTAAAATATATTTTGAATAAGATTGAATGTCATGAGTTAGTTATAAACATGATGTTAATGTATATATTATATATGACAAAAGATATATAAATTATAATAAAATATATTATTTGTATATATATGTGATGACATACGATGTGAGAGTACATGTATTTATATGACGTGCAATGTGAGAATGCATGGACATATTATGTCATGAGGTATGAGAGTACACAAATATGTTACAATGTACAGTGTAAGTATATATTGGACATGTTATAATATGCGTTATGAGAGTGTGCATATATGTTACGATATGTAATATGAGAATGCATGTATATATTATAACGTACAATATAAGAGTGCACATATATGTTAGGATATGTGGTATGAAAGTGCACATATATGTTATGAAATATGATGTTTAGATTCATGAATGTATTATGATTTCTTATTGCATGCACTATAACTTATACTTGCATGGGTGTGTTTATGATTTACTTGAAATTAGAATTTTACTTGTTATACAACTATAATATTATGATACATATATTTTGAAAAGTTTTTTGCATTTGTATATATGATGTGCAGTATGAGAGTATACATATATATTATGATATATGATGTTGTACATATATATTATGATATATGATGTTGTAATTAATGTATGATTTCCTCTTACATGAGCTATGACCTACTCATGCATAAATGCATTATGAGTTACCTACAATAAGAGTTATATCTTGTTATGCATCCATCATGTTATGGGGTGGTGTGTTTCTAAAATGACCATAAGAAAATGCATTTATCATAAAATATTTATATATATTTATATACATGATATGCAGTGTGAGAGTACATGTACCTATGATGAAATATAATATGAAAGTTCATTGTTATATTATAATTTCCTATAGCATTTATTATAAACTATTTTTACTCATGTATGTTCAAATTAAATCATAATTTTACCTCTTTATTATACATATTTGTATATACGAGATGCGGTATGAGAGTGAATGTAAATGTGATAATATATGATGAGGGAGTTCATGGATGTATGATGATCATCTATTACATATAGTATAACCTACTCATGCACATCTATATTATAATTCATTTAGAATATGAGCTTTACCTTTTTACTATGCATCTATCATGTTATAGGATTATAAGTGGCCAAAGAAACCGAAGATGATGTTACCTTGAAAAGTTTTATTTATATGAATTTTGAAGAGTTATACATGATAGAATGCTCACTTAAATAAAATGATAGAGGATTATACTTATTGAGTTATTACTTATTGTATGCCCAATTTTTGCAAGTAAAGATATTGTTAATCCATCTATGATGGGTAAGGAGGTGAGCATATATGTATCAATGCTAGAGTAGATATAGATGACCTATAGGCATATTTTGTGTATATATTTTTTTTTGTAGGAAATGCATATGTGATGCTTGAATTTATGTGCTTATGATATATATATAGGTGCTAAATATCACTATGTACAAGGGAGTTCTGTCATTTGTTAGGACCAATTCGGCACTGAGGGGGGGGGGGGGGGAATTAGTGCTTACGAAAAAATTACATCAATTCGAAAATATCATTCGAGAAAGCTCGTATCGAAAAGATTAGTTTAACTTGAAAGCGCATTCGTAAGTATAGTGAAATTAGTAAGCAAGTAAATCAGTTTGCAATATAAGAATGAAAAGCAGAATAGAAATGCAAACTAAGTACACCAGATTTATAGTGGTTCGGTCGTCATAACCTACGTCCACTCCCGATTCCTCTTCACTTGGGGCCAATGGCTTTCACTATTAATTTTCTTTCCAATGGACGAAGATCAACTACCCTTACACTCTTTCTCTTTTTCACAGGTTTAGGAGAAAACCTTTACACCCCTATTTTATAAGTGTTCCCTCACACACCTCCCTTAGGGCTATCACTAAGCTCTTAGAGGAGGGACTCTATACTTAAAAGAGTTTACAAACTTGGAATCATAGAGTTTTTACTCTATTTTCATGTGTTATATAAGTAGGAATTTATGGGATATTTATTGACCCAAAATAGCTTCAAAACTTGGAGCCAAAATTCAAATCTCTAGATTTTCGGGGTACTAGCAATACCACCGCCTGCTAGTCTGACACTAGGCGGTACCATTGCCTGACACAGTCTTGAAGATTGTATCTGGGTGGTACCACTGCCAGACCCTACTATAGGACATTAAATGAGCCAAACAATAGGCTCAATTCAGCCCTGATTCAGGCCCAATTGGCCCCTAATTGAGTTGGCATTGTTTCATCCAAAAACCAACTCAATTAGACCTAACAAACTCGATCTAAACACACATGATCACAATTATAAATCTTATATTGTCCGACATGTCATTGGTTTATTCGGCGCTTCGTTCGATCCTTTCGGCACATCGTCCTCTCTTGCGGCGTATTGCCTAATCGACATATTGACCTCCACAACATCCGATCTTCTTGGTGCAATGTCCAATCCTTCTGGCCCGATGCCCGAACTCATGGCACGAAGCCTTCTACTGATACGTTGGTCGATCTTCGGCTTGACATCCAATCTTCTAACATGTTCTACTCCGGCCCAACGTTCGTTTCCTCCTGCTTTAATCGATTTGCCTTTTCTGATCGAAGTTAGTCCTGTGTCACTCAAAATACAGATTCAACAATCTCTCCCTTTTTGATGATGACAATCAATTAATGATGGAGTTTAAACTAAACTCCTCGTATCAATATGCCATATCGAAATGAACCTTGAATTCAAATTGAATTCAAATTAAAGCAATTTTAATCATGATTCATATCATATGCAATACATCATATACATCATCATAGTAAAATCATGAGTATTGCATACATAATCATAATTTCAAAACATCAAACTGCATCATATCATGCATGATCCAAATCATCATTATACTGTTAGGATCAAGAGCGGCACTTAGATGGGGAGGTGAATTAGTGCAGCGAAAAAATTACTTCGATTTGAAAATCTTCGTATGATAAAATTTGATTACGACGAAAACCATTTTGTTTTTCTTGAATGAGCAGAGAAGAGGGGATTAGATAGTTTGTAATGAGGTAAAGTTGAATGCAGTAAAGAGATTAAGCAGTAAGGAATGAACACACTAGAATTTATAGTGGTTTGGTCGATGTGACCTACATCCACTTCTAATTCCTCTTCCGTCGAGGTCATCGACGTCCACTAATGGTCTTCTTCAATAGGTGAATACCAACCACCTTTTTACAGCGCTTTCTTCTTTTCATGGGTTTAGGAGATAACCTTTACAAGCCTCACACTTCTTCTTGGATGATTACAAAGCTAAAGAGAGGGAGAAGGAGGACTCTGTTAGTGTAGTAGTAAAAACATCGATTTCGAAAAATATTCATTCATTGAAAACCGACCGGAAAGATATTAACTTGGAAGAATAAGGGAGCGTAGTGAAAGAAATAAGAAGGTAAAGCAGTTTGTAGTAAAGGTAAAGTGCTCAAAAGGAAATGCAAACCGATTTTATAGTGGTTCGATCGTCGTGACCTATATCCACTCCCGATTCCTCTTCTGTCGAGGCCACTAGCATCCACTAATGGTCTTCCTTCAATGGGCGAAGACCAATTACCCTTTTACATCCCTCTTCTCCTTTTCATAAATTTAGGAGACAACCTTTTATAAGCACTCACTCCTCTCTAAACAAAATTCTAAACTTAACCTAGAGGAGGGGATCTTTCAAGTAATTGTAATAGCGTTTTCTCACTTTTAAGTTCTTTGTACTTTTATATATTAACCAGGTATGAGAGGGGTATTTATAGGCCTCAAGTGGAATCAAACTTGGAGTCTAAAAATATCTCATTCCGGTCCTCTAGGTACTGGCGGTACCACCACCTACAGCACAAACACTGACACTGACACTAGGCGGTACCATCACCAGACACCCTACCATTGGGTAGTACCACTACCCAGTTTGGCGGTACCACCGCTTGACAATCTCTTAGAGATTGTGTCTAGGCGGTACCACCACCTAGACTGGCAGTACCACCGCTTGACACAGTCTCGGAGACTATGCCACGACGGTGCCACTTGTTGGGTCACTGTTTGGGCCATTCACTTGGCCCAACACAGCCCAAACTTGGGCCCAATTGGCCCCTAATTGAGTTGGTCTAATTATATTCTAAACCGACTCAATTAGATTCTAAACTAACACGATCTAGACATAATCGATTACAAGCGAATCCTTGTTGTCCGGTATGTCTTTGGTTCATCCGACGCTTAGTCTGGTCCTTCGGTACATCGTCCTCTCCTTTGCTGTATTGCTCAATCGGCATATTGTCTTCTCGTAACATCCAATCTTCTTACTGCAATGTCCAATCTTCTTGGCTCGATGCCCAAATTCACAACCCGAAGCCTTCTACTGATACGTCGACCGTTCCTCCAGCCCGACATCCAATCTTTTGACATGTTTGCTCTGGCCCAACGTTTGATTCCTCCTGCTTTAATCAATTTGTCTTTTCTGATCGAAGTTAGTCTTGCGTTACTCAAAACGCTCATTAGATCACAAACACATCATTTGATTTCATCATCAAAATATGAGATTCAACAATCTCCCCCTTTTTGATGATGACAATCAATTAATGACAGATTTTAAACTAAACTCCCCCTATCAATATGCCATATTGATAGAACACTTGAATTCAAAAATCCAAGCTATATGTCATGATAAAATCATGCATAACATCATCATACTTCTCCCCCTTTGTCATCAACAAAAAGGAGAAGTGTATTTATTAATGTTCTAGAGATATAAGCTTAGCAATTTAGCAACTTTCCCATCACTTTAGAACATGCATAATCACCAAATCATCATAAAAGATGTGCAAGATTGCAAATTTCACAAGTTTGCATTTTTGCTTAAGATAGGCAAGCTAGCAATTTTTGGTGATGTTAGTTAACAAGTTTGCTTTTCTTTACAATGTGCAAGATAGCATATTTTTGCATCTTCTTGAAATATACAAGCTAGTAAACTTAGTGATGTTCAAGATAGCAAGTTCTTTATCATGCTAGCTAGCAAATTTATATCATTTAAAAGAAAAATATAAGCTAGCAATATTTGAGATGTTCAAGAAGGCAACTTTTACTTCTTGAAATATACAAGTTAGCAATCTTTGCTTCTCTCTTGAGATGAGCAAGCTAGCATGTTTTTGTATCTTCTTGAATTGTGCAAGCTAGCAAATCTTTCTCTTTTGAGATGTGCACACTAGCAATTCTTTATCCCCCTTTGTCATTGCCAAAAAGAAGGGAAGAAAATAATTTTGTAATTCTTTTTCCCTTTATAACAATTTTTAAATCATGACAAAGGTAAAGTATCAATCTTATTTCAACATATTTGTGCATCATTATAGTTTCAAATTAAAACATTCACAATTTCAAAACCATACATTTCATCCTTACTTCATGCATGATACTAAAAATAAATCATCACTATGGGCATATCATACACGATACTCAAGCATTCATGTTACATCATTTTAGCAATAAATCATAGTATTGCATGCATCATTCCAAATCATAAATAATTCAAATCATGATGGTATCAAAATGTCAAATTACATTATATCCTACTATGCATAATCATAACTTCTCAATTGTATGCATCAACATAAATTCATGAGTATTTCTTGCATAATTTCATATCATCACATGAAAAATATCAAGAGAATTTTTGTGATGAGATATATTTTATGAATACACAGAATTATAAAAATCATATCATGAAAGATAAGATCATATGAATACCAAAAGACATGATTCATATAGAAAATTCTCTTAAACAAAATGCAAGAATCAAATGAAAATAAAGAGGAAGAAATCTTGATTCATGAAAGAAAATCTCAAGTTAAGAAATCAAGAGAAGGTTCATGATTCGATTAGAAAAATCTCATTTAGATTCGAATCATCAATTCATCAAAATCATAAGAGATTCAAAATGACATTAATTGATTTATCAATCTCTTAAGATGCTAGCGATTTTCCTTCTCCCTTTTGTCATTGTAAACAAGAATGAAGAAGGGAAGAAATGCATAACAAAACTTAAGTCATAAATTTTCAAGTTATCAAGTAGCATATCATGTCTTGTTAGGATAAGTCTCCTTTTTTGGTGAATAGCAAAAAGAAACAAGGAGAAAATGATCTTAATTCATAGAAAGATTTCAAATATCAAATATCAAGAAATCAAGATCATGAATTAAATTATTTTCCTCTTTAGTACATAGCAAAGAGAAACATAAGAGATCAAATAAGAGATCTTGATTCATAAAAGATTTCATATTATAAATCTCGAGAAATTATGATTTTGATAAATCTCATTCAAATTCATTTTCATAGTCCAAAAGATTCACAAAAGCATAATATACATGGATTCATTAATCTTTGATCGAAAAATAATTAAGATAGAGATGAAAAATGTATTTTCTTTTATGTGTTTTATTTTAAGTTGTTTGTTTTATACAAGCATGCCTTTATCTTTTTATAGCAAATAAAACATGCATCAATGTTTAGGATCGAAAAATAAATTTTGTCATAAAAACCATCAAGACCAAAAAAGTATAACACATTAAACATAAGGCTTCTTCAAACAAGAGATTTGATTCACCATTTTAATTCGAATGATAATTTATTTTCCTTTTTATGTGTTTCATTTTATGTGATTGATTTCACATAAATATGCTCAAGTTTTTCATATGAAAATCATCTATCTTGTTTAAAACCAAAAAAGCAAATTTCATTGCAACAAAGATCAATAAGCCATGAATCACAAAAATTATCATGCATAACTTCAAAATCTCATTCATAGTATAAAATCATCAAGCATGGTATCAAAACTTTAATATTTTCATTACATCATACATCATTATGTCATTAAAACATCAAGCATGATTTCCTTGAGCATTTTCAATCAAAGTCAGAAATCATCAATTTAGATACACATTATTTTTTCTTAAAAACATACGTAGGATTAATCATTAGATTTAAATCTAATATTTTATTATATTTTCATAAAACATACAATTGTCATTATCTTTTTCAAAATTACTAGAAAGATAAGCATGATCCTAAAACTTTTAACATTTTCATTACATCATTAAACATGCAATTCAAAAAAAAATTATATAATTTTCTTAACCTAAATTAAAAATAACTTATGACTTATCTCATTGGCGAGAGTCACCAAAGCGATGTTCGCTACTTCGTCTTCATCAGTTTGCTCCTCGTCTTCGGAGGTACTCGATTTGTCTCAAGTCATATTCTTCTTCTTTGAAAACTTCTTCGTTTTAAGTTCATTTTTATTCTTTAATTCTTGTTTCATGAACTTTTTAAATTTTATAGTGAGAAGTTCAAAGTCATCATCATCATCACTTAAGTTATCACTCAAGTGGTATTTGTTAGGACCCTTTTTTTGAGCTTTTAAATAATGTTTATTGAGTCCGTTTAGTTCAGTTATTTATTAAGTCAGTTTGGTTCAGTTAGAGTCAAACAAAGGTTTATTTAATATTTATTTATTATTAGAGTCCAAGTCCTAGTGGACTCTAGGTGGAACTCTATAAATAGTGATGTAACCCTTTCTTTTCGGAATCAATCAATAAACCAATCAATCAATGAAATGTTATTCTAGTCTATGGACAAACCCTAGGAGGTTAATCCCCTCAAAATAATCAAGGAGGCCGATCCCCTTGAAGCGATCAAGGAGGTCGATCCCCTCGAAGCGATCATCCCCTTTTCTCCCATTCTTTTATGATAAGACTTTATGGTCTTATCATTTAATATCAGAGCGACGATAAGACTTTAGGGTCTTATCATTTGGTATCAAAGCGGCGATCCTTGGCGTTCTCGCTGCAGTATTGTCGTAGCTATCTTTAAAAAAAAAGAAGAAGAAGAGAGAGAGAAGAAGAAGAAGCCGCAGCCACCCTTGCTTCCGGCCAGCCCACCCGTCGCCGCTACTCTCCGGTCAGCGATCACTGCCGCCGCTGCTTCCTAGCCAACGGACCACCACCGCCGCCATTGCCCCACATGGCCAACGACCTCGCCTCCTCACTCCCCCCATCTCGCTTGATGCGAGAAGGGCCGCGACCGTCGTTTCCCAGCCAACGGACCACCCCATCGCCACTTCTACCATTGACGATGCTACCCTAGCCGCACCTCCATCGTGCCCCCCCCCCTTAGGTCATAGTCGTAGCCGCTGGTTGCTGCAGCTCCTCGTTGCAGAGGTTGCAGAAGCAGAGCTTCCTCTATTGTCGCAGCCCCTCGTCGATCGCAGCCGCAACCCTCGCTGCCTCCTTCTCCACCGCCGCTGCTGCAACCGCCGAGTAGCGGGGTTGAGGCTGCGATGATGGCAACCTACAATGATGGTAACCTGTGGTTGTGGCAGAAGATGTTAAGCAAGGGGGAGGCAGTGTTGGAGCGGCCAGGGTTGAGAAGAGAATCGGTGGTGCATGCGTTGCTGGGGTTGAGGCAGGGCAGCGTACTTGTTGTGTGCGCTGCTAGAGGGCGGCTACTGCTGAACAAGGGGTTGGTCGGAAGGATCGCGAGTGGTTGAGGAGAACGTTGTGGTGGCTAGCAGCAGCGATCATGGTTGCCTTGTTTTGATCGCCGCGAGGAGGGATGGTCGAGCGACTACAGTTGTGACCCAAGGTGAGGCAGCAATGGTGGCATGGTTGGGGGCAGCGTTGCTGATGGTAGAAGCGATGAGGGGTTTGGTCCGCTGGTCGAGAAATAGTGGCGGGGGAGGGCGAGGGTTGCAACTACAGTCGCTCGACCATCCCTCCTCGCGACGATCAAAACAAGGCAACCACGACCACTGCTGCCAACCACCACAGCCTTCTCCTCAACCGCTCGTGATCCTTCCGACCAACCCCTCGTTCTACAGTAGCTACCCTCTAGTAGCGCACACAACAACCATAGCATGTGGGCGCAGCGCCTGTAGGCTCTGCCCTTACGCACAGGCGCAGTGCCTGCACACAGGCGACCTATGTTGTAGGTGGCTTGTCTACAAGCAAACGATCGCCGACCGCCGGCCACCTGCGGCCCTTACACGTAGGTGGCCGAGACTTGCATGTAGGTGGCCTACTGTAGGAAGCCAACCTTTGGCAATCCTGCGAGGGCAGCACTGTTGTTGCTCTCTCTCGGCTTTTATGTAAATGATTTTGACGTCAAAAACTTCTCCAAAACACAACACACATAGTTCAAAACTAATCTTTCGTACGAACAACCTAGCTCTGATACCATTGTTGGGAAATCTAGGGGGCAACATCACATTTGCAGCGGAAGAATAGAAAATAAAATCTCCAATTCCCAAATATATGTTTGTCATCGTGCGAAGATTGGTGCGCAAAATCCACGAAACTTAAAACTGCGTATAAGATAGATTGTGTTACCTAAGGAGATCGTATATCCCTGAATCACTACAGATCTCTAGGAGTGAGTGAAGGAAGTCAAGCATCCTCCTCTCTAGTGATGATCCACACAATAGGGCTGCAACGATGCTCCTCAAATCTCTAGGCCTGCTTTGAGGTAGAGAAGAGGGAGGATAATAGGAGAGGCAACTAAAAAGCTCTAGCCTATGAACCATTGAATCCCTCATATTTATAGAGGTTCTCTATCAACTTAACTATAACGGACCCAGCCCTATTGGGTATTGGATCTCCATCCAACTACCCAAGCCTCTTAGATTAGTGGATCTCTATCCAATAATCACTCATTGGTTCTTATTGGATCTCATCTATAGGATCCAATAATTCAAGGGCTTATTGGATATCCAATAAGATATGGGCTCCGGCGGATATCTCATATCCGAACCTCTATTCATCGCAACGCCTACCATTTGTGTGTGACCCTCTAGGCTCAATATTGAGCTGGCTGTAAGTCATACCATTCAGAACTCTTAACTTAGTAAAATATTATCTCTATAATAATTCACTCGACTCATCGACTGCGGACGTACTAGGCCACTACGACGTAGTCCCCAAACGATACAAGGGAATCCAATCCATTGGACTTGTCTGTCCTCAGTTACCATGTACCTATAATCCCTTATCCAACTAATATCCCAAAGACTATATACTAGGCATAGTACTGTCAAACCCATATGGTTTCTACTCGGGTCTCGCTCTGATCGGATTCTCCTAGAGAACTCTTTCTCTCTCAATCCGAATAACCCTAGCCAGGGATTTGTTTAAGTAAGAATACATGGGATATTCCTCTCATGACATCGAGAATGAATGATCCTCTATCGACACTCAATAGCCCTCGTAAGGTTGGCTACCACTCCCAATGACCGGTTGTGCTAGATTTGGAACCTCCAGGCCTATAAGTCTAGTATCAAAGAGTGGAGTACTCATACAGGACATCCTTGGTATCACAAGTCTAAGGATCAGATACACCACTAGGACTACGGATTCACTGTCTGACAATAAGGCATCATCAACCATCCAGCATTCTGTAAACGGATCAATTAATGAACTCATTCTCCAATGAGCACCTGTATTGTATCCCTAGTGTCCTCACACGAGCAGCTATGAGACAAGTTGCATCCATCATATGGACGGGTATATAGCACACAAGTCTGTCCGATTATCTCGATGTCCCTCTCGAGTAACCTATGACTGGGATTATTTAGGATATGTGTTTAAAGGCGAATCGGTCTCATTATTGTGATCTCATCACGATCCAATTCCCATTGCACAGATCCGTAGACATCACAATATATTCAAGCAACAAACTATATAAAGTGATAAAATGTCAAATAATAATAATAAGTAAAAAGACTACGTGTCAAGTCACACATGTCATCACTCACGTGATTGGCTTGCAGGGCACCTATGACTAGCACCCTTTCATACAGAAAAGGGTAGGGTATTTATAGGCCCCAATGACTTCAAATTTGGATCCAAAAAGTGTCTCATCCCGGATTTCCGAGGTACTAGGCGGTACCACTACTAGTACCGGGCAGTACCACTACATGACACTCTGATACTAGGTGGTACCATCGCCCAGTCTGGTAGTACCACTGCCTTATAAAGTCTCAGATACTGAGCTCTGGCGATACCACCGCTTGATAGGGTGGTACCATTGCCTGACAGGGTGGTACCACCACCCAGTCTAGGTGATACTACCGCCCAGACCACTTGGGAGACCGTTCCCTAGGCGGTTCCACCACCCCAGTCTGGCGGTGCCACCACCAGACAGGGTTTAGCAACCTGGTTGGGCCTTGAATTCAGCCCAAACTAGTCTAATTATGGGCCCAATTGGCCCCTAATTGAGTTAGTGAGATTACCTCTCAAACCTAACCCTAATTATGTGTTAACTACGATTCTTAAGGCATACACTAAGCAAATCAAGTCCGGTTAGTCTAGGTTTCTTCCGGCGAACTTCTGACGATCTCTCGACAATGTTCCAGCGGACTCCCGACAAGCTCCTGGACTTCACGATGATCTTCTTGGAGAGTTCTGATGAGCTTCTTTGGCAAGCTCCTAGACTTCTCGGTCAATTCCGGCAGAACTTCCGATGAACGTCCGGACTTCCAACGAACTCTCGAACTCCCAACGAAATATCGATCTTGACTCCGGCACTTCGCTTTGTTTTATACCTTGATTGCTAACGTAGTTAATCCTACATATTTTTCTCAACATATATATTTGATTAAATAATTTTCCAATTGATTTCATCATCAAAATTCGAGATTCAACATATACCTTCTCCCCCTTTATTATCAACAAAAAGGAGAAAAGTGCAACTAGCAAATTTTTGCGATATAATTTCAAATCATTACATTATAAACATAATTTCAAGTTTTTGAAACATCATTATATTAGGATCGAGTCGGCACTAAGAGAGGGGGGTGAATTAGTGCAGTAGAAAAATGATGTCGATTTGAAAATCTTCGTATAATAAAAATCCAATTATGACGAAAACCATTTCATTTTTCTTGAATGAGTAGAGAAGTGTAGTGTAAGTAAGAATTTAGTTTGCAATAAAGGTAAATAGCAAGAAGTAAATGCAAACTAGATTTTTATAGTGGTTCGGTCATCATAACCTACATCCACTCCCGATTCCTCTTCCGTCGAGGCCACCAGCATCTACTAATGATCTTCCTTCAATAGGTGAAGACCAACCACTTTCTTACATCTCTATTTTCCTTTTAATAGGCTTAGGAGAGAACCTTTACACCCCCACTACCTCCTCTCTTAAACTCCACTAACACTTAGAGTTTGAGAGGAGTTCTCACAAGATTACAATAGCGTTTTCTTCTTTTTTTGCTCTCAATTCTTGTGTGTGTTAACTAGGGATGAGAGGTGTATTTATAGGCCTCAAGTGAATTCAAACTTGGAGCCTAAAAGTGTCTCATCCCTGGTTTTTGGGGTACTAGCAGTACCATCACCTACAGCACTGACAACGGATGGTACCATCGCATAGGAGACTATGTCTGGGCGGTACCACCACCTGATAGTCTCGGAGACTGAGTCTGGGCGATACCACTACCTGACACAGTCTCGGAGATTATGCCACCGATGATTCCATCTTTTGGGTCACTATTTAGGCCTTTCACTTAGCCCAACACAACCCAAACTTGGGCCCAATTGACCCATAATCGAGTTGGCCCAATTCCTACCCAATTATGCCTAAAACATACTTCGATCTAGACAATTATTACAAAGCTAAATCAAATATTGTCTAGCATGTCATTGGTTCATCGACACCTCGTCCGATTCTTCGACACATCATCCTCTCTTATAGCCTATTGCCCAATCGGCTAGTTGACCTCCGTAACTCCGATTTCCTTAGCTCAATTTTCACTCTTCTTGGCCCGATGCCCGATCCCATGGCCCGAAGCCTTCTATCGATATGTCGACTGATCCTCTAGCTAAACGTCCAATCTTCTAACATGTTTCACTTCGACCCAACATGATTCTTCCGGCTTTAATTATCTCTTCCTGATCGAAGCTTCCCTTGTCTCTCAAAATGCAGATCAAATATACACTATCAATTGGTTTCATTATCAAAATCTGAGATTCAACAATCTCCCCCTTTTTATTGGTGACAACCAATTGATGATGAAGTTAACCTTAACTCCCCCTATCAATATGTCATATTGATAGAACCCTTGAATTCAAAAATCTAAGCAACATGTCATCATAAAATCATGCATAATCAAAATTTCAATACATTATTCCATGCATGATCATTATCATAACTTCTCCCCCTTTGTCATCAACAAAAAGGAGAAGTGCATCTAGCTAGTTTTTGAGATATGTAAGTTTTACAATATACAAGCTAGCAAATTTTTTCATCACTTTACAACATGTATAATCACTAAATTATCATTAATTTTAAAGATGTGTAAGATTTTAAATTTTGTAAGTTTGCATTTTTGCTTATTAAGATAGGCAAGCTAGCAATTTTTGGTGATATTCAAGATAGCAAGTTCTTTCTTCTCTTTTGAGAAGTGTGATTTTTTGCTTCCTTTGCAAAGTGCAAGCTAGCAAAATTTTACATCATTTTACAACATGCAAGCTGGCAATTTGGCAAGTGTTACTTCTTTTTGAAGTATGAAAGCTAACAAGTTTTTGAAAAAGAATGCAAGATAGCAAGCTAGCAAGATAGCAATGCATCATTTTAGAATATGCAAGCTAGCAAATTTTACTCCCCCTTTGGCATTGTCAAATAGAAGGGAAGAATACAATGTTGTAATTCTTTTCCCTTTACTTCAATCTTCAAATTGTGACAAAGATAAAGTATCATTCTTAATTCAATATGTTTGTGCATCATTATAGTTTCAAATTAAAACATGCACAATTTCAAAACCTTACATTTCATCCTTATTTCATGCATGATACCAAAAGTAAATCATCACTATGGGCATATCATATATGATATTCAAGCATTCATGATACATCATTTTTGGCATAACATTCATGATGCTAAGACATTAAAATTTTTAAGCATTTATCACTTCATGCATTAAATCAACATTTTGATCATGATACCAAACATTCATCATTTCTCCCATGTATGAAACTAAAGCATTCATGATATCAAAAATTAAATCAACATTTTTAAGTATTTATCACTTCATGATTGTTGGTACCAAACATTCATCATTTATTTTCTCCCTCTTTGTCATAGGCAAAAAGAGGGGAATAGCACAAATGTATAAATATTCAAGTCATAACATGGAAGATATCAAGAAAAATTTGGTGATGAGATATACTTCATGAATACAAGGAATTATACAAAGAAAAATCATATCGTGAATTATGAGATCATGTGAATACCAAAAGACATGATTCATTTTAACAACTCTCCTCTTAAATAATCAAAAGGAAATCTTAGGAGATCAAATAATAAAAGATCTTCAAAAAAAAAAATTAATTCATGAATTCTGAAAAAGATATTTTCTTTAGTAAATAACAAAAAGAAACATAGGAGAAAAATATTTCAATTCATGCATAAGAAATCTTATGATTCATATAGATAATCTCCTCTTTATTAAATGGTAAAAGAAATATAGAAGAACAAAGAAGAGATCTTAATTCATATAAAATAAAAAATATCTCAAGAGAAAGTTCATGATTCAATTGGAAAAATCTCATTTAGATTCAAATCATCAAATCATAAAAATTACTTTCAAGAGATTCAAAATGACATACATAGATTTATCATTTTCTTGTTGAAAAAAATGATAAGATAGAGATAGAGAAATTTTCAAAATGCAATTCCTTTTTAGTTGTTTCAGTTCATATGATTGATTTCATATAAGCATGCCGAAGTTTTTTATGCCAAATAAAAATTTGCATCAACGTTTAACACCGAAAAAGAGCTTTCATTACGGCAAAGATCACAAAAATCATCATGCATAATTTCAAAATATAAACTCATTAAGCATGATTTCAAATCACTATGCATCATTAAATCATCAAGACACACATTATTTCTTATTAAAAACATACATACGATTTATCTTACACATTAGATTTAAGTCTAACATTTTGTTCCTTTATCAAAAAACATGCAATTTTCATGATCATTTTCAAACTTACTAGAAGGATAAGCATGATTCCAATTTTTTTTTAACAATTTACATATAATTTTTCTAAACTAATTTAAAAATAACTCATGAAATGCATCAAGTAATTTCAAAATAAAGCAAAGGGGTTTTAGTTACCTCGTAGTCGAAAGCCATTAAGTCATAGTTTGCCACCTCACCTTTATTGGTTTGCTCCTCGTCTTCGAATGTGCTCGATTCGTCCCAAGCCACATTGAGTATTTTCTTCTTCTTTTGTAGCTTCTTCTTTTTAGGTTCATTTTTGTTCTTTGATTCTTGTTTTAAGAATTTTTTAAGCTTTATTGTGAGGAGTTAAAGGTCATCATCATTATCACTTGAGTCATCACTTAAGTAGTATTCTATTGTTCAAAGTGCCAAATCCTTCCTGTTCTTTGGAAGGCAATTTTCATGTTCAATACAAGTCATTTCATAGGTCATCAAAGACCCGAAAAGTTCTTCAATTAAAAAATAGTTCAAGTCCTTTGATTCTTGTATTGCCGTTACTTTCAAATCCCAATTTTTAGAAAGAGATCATAAAACTTTATTAACAAGTTTAAGATTAGAAAAACTTTTACTAAGTGCTTTTAAACCATTAATGACATCCGTAAAAAGAATGTACATGTCTCCAATGGTTTTGCTTGGTTTCATATGAATTAATTCAAAATCACGCATCAAAAGATTTATCTTAGAATCTTTTACTCTACTAGTGCCTTTGTGTGTGGTTTCAAGAGTGTGCCAAATATCGAAAGCGGTTTTGAAAATAGAAACACGATTAAATTTATTTTTATCTAAGGCACAAAATAGAGCATTCATAGCTCTAGCATTCAATGAAAAAGTTTTCTTCTCCAAATCATTTCTTCATTGGATTAGAAGACTTTTGAAAATCATTTTCAATAATATTCCATATATTGAAATCTAAAGAAATCAAGAAAACTCTCATTCGAGTTTTCCAATATGTGTAGTTCGTCCCATTGAACATAGGAGGATGAATAATAGAGTGACCATCTTGAAAGCCGAAAAGAACTATTTCTGTTGGTTATTAAACCAAACAAGAAAAAACGTAGCTTTGATACCAACTGTTAGGATCGAGTCGGCACTAAGAGGGGGTGAATTAGTGCAGCGAAAAAATTACGTCGGTTTAAAAATCTTCGTACGATAAAAATCTGATTCCGACGAAAACCATTTTGTTTTCTTGAATGAGTAGAGAAGCATAGTGTAAGTAAGAATTCAGTTTGCAATAAAGGTAAATAGCAAGAAGTAAATGCAAACCAGATTTTTATAGTGGTTCGGTCATCATGACCTACATCCACTCTCGATTCCTCTTCCGTGATGGTCACCGACATCCACTAATGGTCTTCCTTCAATATGCGAAGACCAACCACCTTCTTACAACTCTATTCTCCTTTTGATAGGCTTAGGAGAGAACCTTTACACCCCCACTACCACCTCTCTTAAACTTCACTAATACTTAGAGTTTGAGAGTTCTCACAAGATTGCTATTAGGAACGAGTTGGCACTAAGAGGAGGGTGTGAATTAGTGCAGCGAATAAAATCATCGGTTTTGAAAATCTTTTATTCGATTAAAACTGATTTCGAAAAGATAGCTTGAAATTGAAAGTGTACGGAAGTGTAGTAAGTAAAGTAGTTTGCAATGTAAGTAAAGACCTTAAAAGAAATGCAAACCAGATTTTTTAGTGGTTCGATCATCGTGACCTACATCCACTCCTGATTCCTCCTCCGTCGAAGCCACCGACATCCACTATCAGTCTTCCTTCAATGGGTGAAGATCACTACCCTCTTACAACACTTTCTCCTTTTCACAGGTTTAGGAGATAACCTTTACAAGTCAATCTTTTACAAGTATTCCCTCACACACCTCCCTCACACTCTAAGCACTAGGAGGAGGGAACTCAATATTTTGGTAGAGTTTACTCGATTTTTTTCTCTAGAATTCTTGCTCCTTTCTTGCTGCCCAAGTGGGGTATTTATAAGCCTCAAATGGTTTCAAAAATGGAGCCAAAAATTCAAACTTCCGGGTCTTTCGGGTACGGGCGGTACCACCACCTGCACTAGGCGGCACCACCGCCTGCAACCTAACACTGGGTGGTACCACCGCCTACAGCCTGACACTGGGCAGTACCACTGCCCAATCTACCAGTACCATCGCTTGACACACTATCATTGGGTGGTACCACAGCCCAGTCTAGCGTTACCACCGCCTGATATTCTCGAAGATCGAGTTTTTCAAGTTTTCCAACTCACGAGCAGTTCTACCACCTGTTCTGGCGGGGCCACCGCTTAGCCCAACATTTAGGTCATTGAATGGGCCTCCCAATGAGCCCAAATCACTTCCAATTTAGGCCCAATTGACCCCTAATTGAGTTGGCATTGTTTCACCCCAATACCGACTCAATTAGACTTAAATTAACGCGATCTAGGCATAAATAATTACAAGTGAATCCCATATTGTCCGGTATGTCATTGATTCATTCGGCGCTTCGTCCGATCCTTCGATACATCATCCTCTTTTGTGGCGTTTTGACCAATCGGTATGTTGACTCCACAACTCCGATCTCCTTGGCATAATGTTTGCTCTTTTAGGCTCGATACCCGAATTCACGGCACGAAGTCTTCTACTAACACATCGACCGATCCTCCGGCCTGACATTCAATCTACTAATATGTTTGCTCCGGCCCAACGTCTAATTTCTCCTACTTTAATCGTTTTGCCTATTCTGATCGAAGCTAGTCCTACGTCACTTAAAACGTAGATTAGATCAAACACATCAATTGATTTTATCATCAAAATTTAAGATTCAATAATCTCCCCCTTTTTGATGATGATAACCAATTGATGACAAAGTTTAAACTAAACTCCCCCTATCAATATGCCATATTGATAGAATCTTGAATTCAAGTTAAAGTAATCATGATCCACATTAAATGCAATACATCATATAATCAAGGTACTTTAATATTTTATACATCATGAATATAACGAATTAATCATATTATTACATGCAACATAAAATCATGCATA
>LVTN01001184.1:1648-18729 GCA_001649415.1 Musa itinerans
CTTAGGAAAGTTTGATGCAAAATCCAATGAAGATATTTTTCTTAGTTATTCTTCTATTTCAAAAGTCTTTCGTGTCTTTCATAAAAAAACCTTGGTCATAGAAGAGTTTATTCATGTTGTCTTTAATGAAGTCTCCGAATCTAAGAAAAATGAGTTTGATGATGATCTTAATTTTGATGCTTTGAATTTAAATGAACCATCTCCTCCAACTAGCAACTTGGGTACATCTTCTTCCGAAACATCATTACCTAAGGAATGGAAGTATGTAGATGCTCATCCTAAGGAGCTAATCATAGAAGACACATCAAAAGGGGTTCAAACTCATTCTTCTCTTAAGAATTTTTGTGCCAATGCCATTTTTCTTTCTCAAATTGAACCAAAATGCATTAACGAAGCCTTGAAAGATGATTCATGGGTTATCACAATACAAAAAGAGTTGAACCAATTTAAGAGAAACGAGGTGTAGAAGCTTATTCCTAAGCCAAATGACCATTTAGTTATTGGTACTAAATGGGTCTTTAGAGACAAGCAAGATGAATTTGGCAACGTAGTTAGAAATAAGGCTAGATTAGTAGCCAAGGGTTTCAACCAAGAAGAATGTATCGATTATGAAGAAACCTTCACTCCTATGGCAAGATTAGAAGTCATAAGGATGCTTCTTGCCTATGCTAGTTGTAATAACTTTAAGTTATTTCAAATTGATGTTAAAAGTACTTTTCTTAATGGCTTTATTTCCGAAAAAGTTTATGTTGAACAACCTCCTGGATTTTAGAATAATAATTTTTTGAATCATGTGTTTAAATTGACTAAAGCTCTCTATGGATTAAAACAAGCCCCAGGCATAAGAGACTTAGCTCATTTCTTATCCAAAATAATTTCTCTAAAGGCATGGTCGATACATTGTTTATTAAAAATTTTGAAAATAATTTCCTTGTTGTTCAAATTTATGTTGATGATATTATTTTTGGTTCTACAAATGAATCCTTATGCGAATCATTTGCCAAGAGTATGAGCCAAGAGTTTGAAATGAGTTTAATAGGTGAACTAACTTTCTTTTTAAGCTTACAAATCAAACAACTTAATGATGGTATTTTTCTTAGTCAAACAAAATATGCATTAGACTTGTTAAAACGGTTTAATATGGATAGCTCAAAGGTTATCAATACTCCTATGAGTACCTCCACTAAGTTAGACATTGACAAAAGTGGAGAAAGCTTTGATCAAAAAGTTTATAGGGGTATGATAGGTAGTTTACTATACCTCACCGTAACTAGACCAGACATCATGTTTAGTGTAGGACTTTGTGCTAGGTTTCACTCTAATCCTAAGCTATCTTATCTTAAAGCAGTTAAAAGAATTCTTAGATATCTTAAATGAACCACTAATCTAAGGTTATGGTATCCAAAATCTGAAACTTTGAATTAATTGCTTATGCTGATATGGATTTTGCTGGATGTAGAATAGATAGAAAAAGCATATCCGGAACATGTCAATTCTTAGGTCATGCACTTGTCTCTTGGTTTTCTATGAAACAAAACTTGGTTGTACTATCTACGACTGAAGTTGAATACATAGCGCCTAGTGCATGTTGTGCACAAATTGTATGGATGAAAAATACATTGGAAGATTATTGAATTTATCTTAAAAATATTCCCATAAAATGTGATAACACAAGTGTAATATGTTTAACAAAAAATCCTATTCAATACTCTAGAACTAAATATATTGACATTAGGCATCATTTCATAAGAGATCATGTTAATAACCATAACATATCTTTAGAGGTTTATTGATACGAAACATCAATTTACCGATATCTTTACAAAACCTTTAAATAAAGAACAATTTGATTTTATCAAAAGAGAGTTTGGGATGTTAAATTATATGAATGCATGAATTTGATGTATATCTTTTCCGGTCTTTCTCGATTTTTTTAAAGCTTTCATGAAATTATTTCATTTCATAAAAAAAGGCTTTCATGAAATCTGGTGTATCAATCTACTTGGTATCAAATGATTTTTGATACACTTAGTCCCTTCACTCATGGAATTCATTGACAAATGTATCTCTCACAGATTTCACTCTTGTGAATTTTTAATGAGAAACGGATTTGATTTATAAAGTTTTATTCATGGATTTTTTTTTCATATGATGCTCCTCTCCCATAAATTCTCCCTTACTCTTCTCATAAAAGAAGAATTTTATGAATTTTTAGTGTGTGATGATCACTTGCAAGAATGGCGATTTGATTTCATATGGATATCTTAATCATTTTCATGAATCCCTTCTCTTTGTTAAAATTGAAGCGTGATTTAATAGAACTCATTTATTGTTTTGAATTTGACTTGGTTCAAATCCTTTCATGAATTTGGTTCTTGATGGATTCTTTCCTTACCCTTCTTCCTCTTCTTCTTATTTTTATGACAAAAGATGAAAAAAACTTGCACATCTAAAGAAAGATGAAAAAAACTTGCACATCTCAAGAAGAACCAAAAACTTTTGCGCATCTAAAGTAAAAATTTTTGCTTACCTTCCTTTATGGCTTGGATAAATTGGTGTGAAACTTGCTTGAATTTTTTTTACCACACTTGCGTTGTTGAATGGTTCTCCTTTTTGTTGATAACAAAGGGGGAGAAATGTGGTAATTTAATGACAAATTAGCATGATAAATGTTTGAGACAAATGTATAAAATGTATCTTGTCATAAATGTTTGAATGTCTTGCAAATGCTTGAAATATAATTAGAATCATCAAATACGTCACAACACATCGCAAGTACTTGAAACATATCAAAATGTATTTCATATGCATTGTAGATACTTGAAATTTTTCGTGAATGCTTGATAATTGTCTTTTTTTGGCAAGTAATGTTTGATAATTGTCTATCATTATGATAAGGTATCATGAGCTTAACTTGCTATTTACAATTGATATCTTGCCTCGAAATGATGAATTGTTACCTTTTATCAAGAATTGTCATCTTGCTAAATTTCATATTTGAAATTTGTATCATACTTGAAAATGATGATTGTCTATCATCATTAGACTTGAAAATGGATGTCATGCCTTGACATCATTTTTCATTGATAAATACGTGGTATCATATTTTGAATTGGTAAATCATGATAAGTATCGTGATGTGTATATTGATAAGTTTAATTGAATATAATTTATCGGGTTCATACTTGAATTCAAAAGCCTTGAATTCAAGAGTGTCTTTTCCCAACTATGGCATATATGTTTGGATCAAGAGCCAGCACTAAGAGGGGGGGTGAATTAATGCAGTGGTAAAAATTACGTCGATTCGAAAATCTTCGTACGTTGAAAACCGAACTCGGAAGATAACTTGAAATCTCGTTCGTATATGAAGTGAAAGCAGTAAACACTTAAAGAGGTTTGCAATTAAAGTAAATTTCTTAAGACGTAAATGCAAACCAGATTTTAGAGTGGTTCGATCGTCATGACCTACATCCACTTCGCTGATTCCTCTTCCGTCGAGGCCACCGACATCCACTATCGATCTTTCTTTAATAGGCGAAGATCAATATCCTTCTTACACCCCTCTTCTCCATTTACCGAGTTTAGGAGACAACCCTTACAAGCACTCACTCCTCTCTAAATAGAATTCTAAACTTAGAATTTAGAGGAGGGGATTTCTCTTGTAATTGCAATAGTGTTTTCTCACTTTTGATCTCTTTGTGCTTGTGTATATTAACTAGGGATGAGAGGGGTATTTATAGGCTTCAAGTTGATTCAAACTTGGAGCCTAAAAATATCTCATCTCGGGTTTCCTAGGTCCGGGTGGTACCACTGCCTGTGCTAGGCGGGTCCCACTACCAGTGTTAATCTGACACTAACACTGCACTGGACGGTACCACCGCCCAATCTGGCGGTACCATCACCTAGGAGGCTGTGCTGGGTGGTACCATTGCCTGTAGCCTCTCGAAGGCTGTGTTTGGGCGGTACCACCGCTTGACACAGTCTCGGAGATTGTGCCATGACGGTATCACCTCTTGGGGCATTGTTTGGGCTTTTTCATTGGGCCCAACATAGTTCTTACATGGACCCAACTGGCCCCTAATTGGGTTGGCCCAAATCCAAACCCAATTATATGCTAACTATAATTCCTAAGACATATTCTAAGCAAAACAAGTCTGTAAGTCTAGTTTCTTCCAGCGATCTTTCGGCGAGCTTCCGACGATCTTCCGGCGAACTTCCGACGATCTCTCGGCAATGTTCCGGCGGATTCTCGGCAAGCTCTTGGACTTCATGATGATCTTCTTGGTAAGTTCCGATGAGCTTCTTTGGCAAGCTCCTAGACTTTTGGGCATAACTTCCGACGAATGTCTAGACTTTTGACGATCTCTCGAACTCCCAACGAAATCGCGTCCTTGACTCTGGGACTTCATTTTGCTTTATGCCTTGCTATCGTAGTTAATCCTACACATGTAAAAACACACTTCAATCTATACAATTAATACTAAGCATGAATCATATTGTCCGGCATGTCATTGGTCCCTCGACGCTTTGTCCAATTCTTCGGCGCTTGTCCAATATGTCATTGGTCCCTCGACGCTTCGTCCGATTCTTCGGTGCATCATCCTCTCTTACGGCCTATTGCCCAATCGGCCAGTTGACTTCGCAACTCCAATATCCTTGGTGCAATATCCGCTTTTCTTGGCCCGATGCCCGAAGCCTTCTGTCGATATGTCGACCGATCCTCCGGCCCAACGTCCAATCTTCTGACGTGTTTTCCTCCGACCCAACATGATTCTTCCTGCTTTAATTGTCTCTCCTAGATCGAAGTATCCTACGTTACTCAAAACGCAGATTAAAACATAAATGCTTATCAATTAGTTTCATGATCAAAATCCGAGATTCAACAATATAGATAGGGGGAGTTAGGGTTAACTCCGTCGTCAATTGATTGTCATCATAAAAAAGGGGGAGATTATTGAATCTCAGATTTTGATGATGAAATCAATTGGTAAATTATTAGATCTAATCTATATGTTGAGATTAGTGTGTAGGATTAACTACGATAGTGGAAAGACATAAAGCAGATGTTGGGTCGGAGTCAAAGATCGGATGATACGTCGAAGATTCAGACAATGTGCCAAAAGTTTGCTGGAAGCTCACTGAGAGTTCGTCGGGAGCTCGCTAAGAGTTCGTCAAAAGTTCATCGAGTGTTCATTGGGAGTTTGTCAAGAGTTCGTCGAGAGTTCACCGGAAGTCCGTCGAGAAATTCGTCGGAAGTTCGCCGAGAGAACAATTGATATACTGGACAGAGATTGCTTAATTAAATGTCTTAATTATCATAGTTAGACCATAAGTTGAGTTGGAATTGGGAGTAATCCTGCTAACTTGGTTAGGGGCCAACTGGGCCCTTAATAGGGTTGAATTAGGCCGGTTGAACAGCTCATTCGACACTTGAAGTCACGGCCGACGATGGCACCGCTTGGGACTCAGTCTCCCAGGTGGTTTGGGTGGTAGTATCGCCTGTAGTTATTAACTGTCAGGTGGTGGTACCACCTGTCAAACGGTGGTACCACTAGAGCAAAATCTCCGAGAGCTCTGTTAGGCGGTGGGTACCGCCAGTACCTTGAAAATCCAGGATAAAACACTTTTTAGCTCTAATTTTAAAGCCATTGGGGCCTATAAATACCCCACCCTTTTCTACATAAAAGGGCATGAAAGTGTGAACAAAATATTGAAGTCTTGGGGTTTGAAAGTATTGTAAAAGTGTAAAGAGTCCTCCTCCTCCCTTTCTAAGTGTTATGATCATTCAAGAGAGGTGTGAGGCTTGTAAGGGTTATCTCCTAAACCCATAAAAAGGAGAAAGCATTATAAAGATGTGGTTGGTCTTCGCTTTTGAAGGAAGACCATTGGTGGATGTCGGTGATCTTGACAGAGGATGAATCAGAAGTGGATGTAGGTCACAACGACCGAATCACTATAAATTCCGGTGTGCTCATTTCCATTTTGCTTTTCTTTACTGCCATTACTTTCTAAGTTAATTGCTAGTTCATTTACTCTAAAGTCAAGCACTTTCCGAGATTGGTTTTCAATGAACGAATTTCTTACAAAACCGACGATTTTTTTCACTGCACTAATTCCCCCCCCCCCCCTCTTAGTGCCACTCTTGATCCTAACAATTATGCATGATGATTTTTATGATCTTTGCCATAAAGTAAGTTCTTTTTTGATGTTAAACATTGATGCATATTTTTATTTGGCACAAAAACCTTGGGCATGCTCGTATGAAATCAATCATATAAATTGAAACAACTAAAAAGGGAATGCATTTTGAAAAGTTCTCTATCTCTATCTCTATCTTATAATTTTTTTCAACAAAAAAAATGATAAATCTATGTATGTAATTTTGATGATTTGACGATTTGAATAAGTTTTATATATATCATGATCGATCTTGAATTCTTGAAATCAAAACTTGATAGTTTCTTTATATGAATCAAGATCCCTCACTTTTTATTCTCGAATGATTTCTTGTATTTTATTAAAGAGAATATTTATCAAAATGAATCATGTCTTTTGGTATTCATATGATCTTATCTTTTATGATATGACTTTTACTATGCAAGTATATCTCATTACCAAACTTTTCTTGTTATCCTTTATGTGATGATTTTAAAATTGATGTAATGGGAAATTAATTACACTATTGTATTATTATTCTCCTCTTTTTGCCAATGACAAAGGGAGAGAAAGAATTGCTAATGTGCACATTTCAAAAGAGAACCTAAATTTGCTAGCTAGCATAATTCAAGAAGAAGCAAATCATGCTAGCATGCACATCGCAAAGAGAGGCAAACTTGCTAACTTGCTCATCTCAAAAGAGAAGCAAGAAGTGCTATCTTGCAAATCTCAAGAGAAACAATGTTTGCTAAGTTACATATTTCAAGAAGATGCAAAAACATGCTATCTTGTACATTTCAAAAATTGCTTGCTTAAGATACAAAATTTAGAAACTTGCACATTGCAAAAGGAAGAAAAACTTGCTAGCTTGCACACTTCAAGAAAATGTAAAAACAAGCTATCTTACACTTCTCAAAAGAGAAGAAAGAAACTCACTAGCTTGAATGTTCTAAAGTGATGAAAAATTTGCTAAATAGCTAAGCTTTCATATCTCTAAAACTTGATAGTTGCACTTCTCCTTTTTGTTGATGACAAAGGGAGAGAAGATATGATGATATGAGAATCATACATGGCAGGATGTAATATACTTTGATATTTTGATACTATGATGATTTGAAATATTTATGATGATGCATGCAAAACTTATGATAATGATGCATGCAATGCAATGATATATAATATGTTGCATATATTCGAAATATTACTTTGACTTGAATTTAAGATTCTATCAATCTGGCATTTTGATAGGGGGAGTTAAGGTTAACTCCGTCATCAATTGGTTGTCATCATCAAAAAGGGAGAGATTATTAAATCTCATATTTTAATGATGAAACCAATTGATAGTGTTTATCTGATCTGTGTTTTAAGTGACGTAGGAAGCTTCGATCAGAGAGAGACAATTAAGGTAGGAAGAATCATGTTGGGCTAGAGTGGAACATGTCAGAAGATTAGACGTTAAGCCGGAGGATCGATTGACGTATCGGCAGAAGACTTCGGGTCATGGGTTCAGGCTTCGATCCAAGAAGAGTAGAAATTACACCAAGGAAATTGGAGTTGCATAGGTCAATTGGTCAATTGGGCAATAGGTTGCAAGAGAGGACGATGCGTCGAAGAATCGGATGAGTCATCGATGAATCAATGACATACCGGATAACATTTAATTTAGCTTTATAATAATTGTCTAGATCGAAGTAGGTTTTATGCGTAGTTGGGTTAAAATTGGGCCAACTCAATTAGGGGCCAATTGGGCTCAAGTTTGGGCCATGTTGGGCCAAGTAGGCCCAAACAATGACCCAACAGGTGGAACCATCGATGACACAATCTCTAAGATTATGTCAGGCGGTGGTACCACTAATCTGGGTGGTGATACCACCAGTCTAGGTGGTTGTACCACCCAAACTCAATCTCCGAGACTGTCAAGTAGTGGTACTACTAGTCTGGGCGGTGGTACTACCCAAACACTATCTCCCAGGTGATGGTACCGCCAGATTAGGTAGTGTCAGTGCTACAGGCGATGATACCGCCCAACATGGGCGATGGTACTGCTAGTACCCCAAAAACCTAGGATGAGATACTTTTAGGCTCCAAGTTTAAAATCACTTAAGGCCTATAAATACCTCTCTTATCCCTAGTTAAAATAAATAAGAATTAAAAGCAAAAAAGAAAGAAAATGATGTTGTAATCTTGTAAGAACTCCTCTCAAACTCTAAGTGTTAATAAAGTTTAAGAGAGGAGGTAGTGGGGGTGTAAAGGTTCTCTCCTGAGCCTGTTAAAAGGAAAATAGAGTTGTAAGAAGAGGTTGGTCTTCGCCTATTGAAGGAAGACCACTAGTGGATGCCGATGGCCTCAACATAAGAGGAATTGGGGGTGGATGTAGGTCACGACGATCGAACCACTATAAAAATCTGGTTTGTATTTACTTTAAACTTTTCATTTTAATTGCAAACTGCCTTACTTACTACACTCTTCCATAAGCTTTTAAGTTAAACTCATTTTGTCAAAACGATTTTATCGAACGAGATTTTAAAAACTGATGTTTTTATCCACTGCACTAATTCACCCTCCCCCTCTTAGTGCCAACTCGATCTTAACAAGTACCATGCCCGATATACAGTCTTTGGAGTATTAGATGAATGATAGACTATAAATATATGGTAATTGAGGATAGACAGGTCTAATGAATTAAATTCTCTTGTATCGTTTGGGGACTACAACGTAGTGGCTTAGTACGTCCGTAGTCAATGAGTCGAGTGAATTATTATGGAGATAATAATTTACTGAGCTAGAAGGAGTTCTGATAGGTATGACTCACGGCCAGCTTGATATTGGGCCTAGAGGGTCACACACATATAGTAGGCGTTACGACAAATAGAGGTTCGAATATAAGATATTCGTCGGAGCCCCTATTTTATTGGATATCCAATAAGCTCATGAATTATTAGATCCTATGGATAAGATCCAATAAGAACCAATGAGAGATTATTAGATAGAGATCTACTAATATAAGAGGCTTGGGTAATTGGATGGAGATCCAATATCCAATAGGGTAGGATCCATTATAGTTAAGTTGATAGGGAGCCTCTATAAATAGGAGGGAACCAAACACCTATAGGCCATAGCTTCTCTTGGTTGCCATCTCCTATTCTCCTCTCCCCTTCTCCTCCTCAGATAACAGGCCTCGAGATTTGAGGAGCATCATCGTAGCCCTACTGTGTGGATCACTACTAGAGAGGAGGGCACTTAACTTCTTTCATCCTCTTCTAAAGATCTGTAGGGATTCAGGAATATACGATCTCCCTATGTAACATAACTATCTCACATATGATTTTTAGTTTTATAGATTTTGCGCACCAATCTTCGCATGACGATGAACACATCTTTGGAAAATTTAGGAATTTTATTTTTTGTTCTTCCGCTATGCATGTGATGTCACTCCTAGAATTCCCAACAGATGCCCCATCAACCAAGCCTAAGTGGGGTATATATAGGCCCCAAAAGGCTTCATGAATAGAGTCAAAAATTCAAATCTTTATAATTTCAAAGTATTGGTGTTACTACCATTGACACTGGGCAGGACTACCATCAACACTAGGTGGTACTATCGTCCACTAGCTCAAGAATTGATACCCCATCAACCAAATGTATGAGAGATATTTATAGGCCTCAAAATGCTTCAAGAATAGAGCCCCATCAATAAAGCTTTCAACACGTTGTATACTATTCCGACATGTTATCCATTCTTTCAGCAATTTATCTGAACCTTTGGCACATCGTCATTTTCTTTGACATATCGCTCATTCCACCGGCATATCTAATTTCCCATAACATTCAATCTTCTTATGTAATATTTGATC
The DNA here is from genome assembly GCA_001649415.1 of Musa itinerans. Lineage (NCBI taxonomy): Eukaryota > Viridiplantae > Streptophyta > Magnoliopsida > Zingiberales > Musaceae > Musa > Musa itinerans. The sequence continues at coordinate 11,659 of LVTN01001184.1, forward strand.
CTTTCTGTATTATGCCTAAACCCATAGTACGTAGTCCAATCTTTGACACGTCAACCAATTCTTTGGCTCAACATCTAATTTTTGGTATGATAATTTTTTAGTGCAAAGTCGAACTCTCTTACTCGATAGTTGGCCTTTCGGTGATCCAAGTTTGTGATTGAAGTATTTTCTACATCATTTATCTCAAAAACATATTTAATCCAATAAACTCATCAATTAATTTTATTATTAAAATATGAGATTTAATAATTTTCACTAAGCTACTTCAAAAATACTTTGGATTAAAAAAAATCCTATCTAAATGCCATTGCTCTCGAGTTGATGATATAGGTGAAAATTTACATGATTGACAATTATGTACAAATTATTTACACCTTCACCTTGAACACTTATTATTTTTCTTTCCACCATGTGTTGATTCAAATCTTAGTTTTTTTCTTTTACCAACCTACATTATGTTTCTGGAAGGTAATACAATATGATTATATGCTTATCATATCTAATATTATTTGCTTCTCGTATAAAATATTTTATTATTGTAGGTCTTTGTGTAGATGTCAACTCTACAATAATTTTCATAAAATGGATATGAATTACCATTCTTATACCCAATAGCAGCTATAGCATGTGAATATAGAACTTTTAGAATATCAAAATGCTAACATGGATATTTTTTTTTTCAAATCTACTATAACTATCTCAGAGGATGTTTATACTTATAATTCAATGAGTAGCAAGAAAAACACCATACTATTAACCCTTGTCCTTCGCCTTGATAAGTTGATCATCAATGATATTTAACAAAGTTGATTTTAAATTTTTAGCTATTTATAATGAATGTAGAACCATTCAGCGACCTTTCTCCTAGTCATTTCAAAACAAAAGATAATAAATAAGCCACAAATATCTTTTAAGTAATGAATTCATACTTTCTGAAGGGAATAATGTAAATGTCCATTTCTCCTTCAAAATTTTAGATATCCATATGAAACTTTCTCTGTGATTTTTTTTCTCAACATTTGCATATATTCATTAAACTTGTACATAGTAAAGGATCTCTAATCTTATATATCAGTCATAAGATTTTTAGATATATGAACCATAAAATAACTATGATATGTTCCTAGGAGGATCTCCTTTACTATTAAATTAATTTATGGATTTCAATCATTGATAATAGTCAAATTTTTGCATCCCATGATATATATTCTTAATTGATACAAAAACCACTCTCATGAATCCCTACACTCAATCTCTATCATAGCAAATGCGATTAGAAATAATTTATTATAACATCAATAGCTACCTGATAAATGTATACTAAAAACAAGTCACATATATAATCTGAAACTTTAAAGGCAAGCTTTGAAGCCCAAAATAATCTTTGAAAATAATTTTTCAATGAAATTATGATTTAAACATGAGTCTCATACCCATGTAATTTTAACACCCTTAGAAATAAAATTATATTAGTATATGACAAGTAAAAGTCATCACGAACCACATTAAGTGCAATCTCTCGTAGAAGACTATAAGTCTTCCGGTATAAAGCAACAATTCCAAATCTTTTTTCAATATCAATAATAATCATCTTTGGACTATAATAAATATTTATCATGATCTTTGTTTTGATCTACAACTACTGCATTCCTTATGATCCCTATTTAATCTTGGCAAATTACATTCATACTCTTTATAAAACTTAATAATTCGAAAACTATCAGTTCCACCACAAGCTATTATCATCAGTTTGTAATTAAAAATTATACATTTTGCTTTTATCTTATAACTTCTAATTGCGACATGTTTGATCTCAAAGTTTCTTCAAATGATATAGTCTTTAAGGTTTTTTGAAATTCAATCTTATCTTAAAATACCTATACAAAAATATTATTTAGGTTATAAAATAATATACATCAAAAATATATAATAAAGTAATTTTAATATTATTAAAATATTATATCTGACCAACAAAAAGATCATTATAAGAACAATCGTCATCTTCAACAAAAGAAATTGGTGTGTTTAATAAAACCATCATGTTAAATATAACAAGCACTTATTCAATATTATTATACATGTCCTCACTTAAAGACCAATAACATCTAATGCATCATAAATATTAGGGTTTAGGTCATCTTCAATCTTTTCTTGCATTCTTTCTTTAGCCAATTTATTTTCAAAAATATCAGCACTAACATCATCTTCATAACAATAAAATGAGTCATTTAAGTTTATAGAACGAGTTCTAAAATTTAAGCTATCTGGCAACTGAGCTTAACCCAAACTTAAGTCTCACCTAATGTGTATCTGTCAATATCATCAAAAACCAAAAATATTTCAACACGAAGTGGATCCTCCCTACAATGAGTTAGAAACAAAAAATAAACTTAACAATCCATGAACCAATATAATAGTAAAATAGGTTATAACAGCTACTAGATTTAACAAACAAAATCAAACAAGTGAAGATGATTTAAATACTAGTATGTTCATCAAACAAAATGATTTATATACCACTTTATTCATGAAAACCCTATATCCATTTTATCCTGTCTAAATAACTACTAAATGATCAAACAGTAAAAAAGACATAATATAGTTACATGATTTTTTTTGTCTTCCTTATATAATGCTAAAATCAATAAAGAAACGATGAAGAAGAAGAGAAAGGATAAAAAGGTTAAAAAGATTGAGATAGCCAAGAAGATAAGTGACAAAAGAGAAGCAGAACATGAGTTTTTTTTTTTTTTTTTTTTTTTTTTTAGCCCAGCACCACATGAAGATAGTACCTTACAGTACACGGTACCTTTACTTTGCAAGTTTCCTTAACAAAGATAAACCAGCAGTGAGACAATGGCTTACTGAATTGATAGTCCAAAGGCTATTGTCTTTAGGCGAAAAAATAATGGCTTAGCTATCTAGTGGTAAAAGAGTAAACTTGGCGACCAAGGGACACTCTCTGCGTTATTTTAAAAGTAGGGGAGTTCTGCGTGAGATATCAAAAGTTAGAGATTTTTTAAAGAATTTATCATTTTTAATTAATTATCTAAAAATATATTTTAAAATATTAATATTTTATTATTTGATGTCACTATAATGACATTATTTTTAATTAATATCAAACATTTGTTTTTATTCAATTATTTTATTTATTTTATTTAATATATACAAGTCATATTATTTATTTTAGTAGTTTATACAAGTCATGTTATTATATTTTAATGGCATTATTTGTTGTTTTATTCTATTATATTATTTCATCAATATTTTGTTGTATGTATATTATTTAATTTTTAATGTTAAGGTCAATTTTATTTAATTATTTTTATTTTTATTAATATAAATAAATATGTATTAATATTATTTATTTTTCCTATCTATTATTTATTATGGACTGATATATGTGTCGGGTTCGGTAAGTTAAGTCCAGTTAGAATGTGTTGGTTTAATTGAATGAGTTTAGAAAATTAAGGAAAAGAAGAAAAAAAGTACCTTAAAGATACTATCATATTAAAAAAAAAAAAAGATAACGCTGAGTGGAAAATAACCAAATAAGGATTTTCTATGAAAAAGCTGAAAGAAAAATACTTTTCTTGAGAATTAGACTTTGAAGAAACATTTTTCCCTCAAACGGTAACTAATAACTTGCAAAAGACTGCAATCTTTCAAATTCACTATCACAAGTCAACCTTCTTATAATATGTGAAGCTGTGGTCGAAGAAAAACTAGAAGAAACGGTATACTAACCAATAACTTTTTTACTGGTTGTCAAAAATTCCTGACTTTCAAATTCACTACCAAAAGTTCAACCATCTTCTAAAATACGGACTGAAGCCATAGCTGGAGAAATAACTACTACAATATACGGTATGCTGAATTCAAGTAACAAGCAATAATAATGTTGGAAAAAAAAAAACCATCACTTGAGAAATACGTTCCCGGTAGCGAAATTTTGCCTTCACCACTAACCATTTGTCCGAACCGAAATAATCTATAAAGTCCTAGAAAAAGGTTCGATTGCTTGAAATTATTAATTAGACTTTAAGAAGAAACCCCTATGAGTTATAAATTGTATACACAATCCATTCTCACGATTCATTCTGATATGATAAGTAAGTAATAATTAGTTTAACAGGCCTGAATCATTAACTCAAAAATTGTTAAGTTCAAGTCTCGCTCCAGTTATATAAAACCACTTAATTGCTGATGAGGCAGGCCCCTACAGAATCTGAGACGGATGTCTATGAGGGCGGTGGCTAGAGCTAAGTTAAATGAAGGTTGTTACCAAGATGGGATAGAAATACAAAGTCTTACTCACTATATATTAGTCTCTAATCAATCATACAGGAAAATGAATATTGAAAAGTGTCTTTTCAATCAAGTTTCTTTCATTGATAGTAACGATGCGTACGAAATAATTGATAAATGCAGCTGCCGCTTCCTATCATGCCAGCTAAAAATTGTCTTCGATTGGTTTGTCCTTGGGAAATTCTCACTCGTGGTCGATCTCTATATGGGTGGGTTAACCGAACTATCATAAAAGGTAAAATATCAAAATCATAAACGAAAAATGAGCTGAAAAATAATTATTTTTCTCTTCTACATAATTATATGCCTAAGGGTAAAGGTGACATAATGAACGAGTGAGGGACCGACATCGCCTCCAAACACGATAATCTTTTGCTTCAATCACGCGAAGAATAACCTTATTCAAGAGTAGAGAAATATGAGACTCAAGTGGGTTTTTTCTCTGTTGGGTTGACAGCCTACAAGTTCAGCCCATAATGGATTTTTAACAGCTCATAGATCACCCCTCTTTCAAGTCAAATCCTAGATCTAATAAGAGAGGTGTGGTGGCTACAAAAATAGATGAGAAAAACTACAGCAACGAGGCAGAAAATTGCAGCAGCATCTTGATTTAAAAAAGAGGAGAAAAGGGCAGACAAACAAGAGAAGGAAAGAGAAGAAGACAAGGATAACGTATAGAAACTATTCCCAATCATCTAGGTAGTGTTCTCATCTCATGTTAGATCAGATCTATAATAGATTCTATTAGGAATAAGTCGACACTAAGAGAGGGGGTGAATTAGTGTAGCAGATAAAAACGACATCGGTTCGAAAAATCTTCGTTTCGATAAAATCAATATCGGAAATCTATTTAACTTGAAAGCGTTGGTAAGAGTGTAATAAAAAAGGAAAGCAAGTAAGGCAGTTTACAGTAAAGGTAAATTGCAAAGAGTAAACTGAGTTTTATAGTGGTTCGGTCATCGTGATCTACATCTACTCCCGATTCCTCTTCCATCAAGGCCACCGGCATCCACTAACGATCTTCCTTCAATGAGCGAAGATCAATTACCCTTTTACATTCTTTCTCCTTTTCATGGGTTTAGGAGACAACCCTTACAAGCCTCTCTTTCTTAGACCTTACTTCTCCCTTTAGATAAACTTCTAAATACTAGGAAGAAATGATCCTAAATCATAAGAGAGTTTCCCAATTTTTTCTCAAGTATTTTTCTCCCCTTTTCAACTTAATTTCACGCTTAATTCTTGCTACTCCATGCAGGAATAGCTGGGGTATTTATAGACCCCAAATGGCTTCAAAATTGGAGCCAAAAAATATCTCATCTCGAGTTCCTGGGTACTGGCGGTACCATCACCTGTGTTGGGCGGTACCATCGCTCAATCTGGCGGTACTATCACTGGACACAGTTTGGGAGACTATATTGGGCGGTACCACCGCCTGACATAATCTTGAAGATTGTGTCTGGGCAGTACCATCACCCAATCTGACGATACCACCACGTGACAGAATCTTGAAGATTGTGTCTGGGCAGTACCACCGCCAAACCCTACTATAGTGTATTGAATGGGCTAAACAACAAGCCCAATTCAGCCTTGATTCAAGCCCAATTGGCCCTCTAATTGAGTTAACCTAATTACATTCTAAATTGACTCAATTAGACTCTAAACTAACTCGATCTAGACATAATTGATTACAAGCGAATCCTATGTTGTCCGACATGTCATCGGTTCATTGGCGCTTCATCTAATCCTTTGGTGCATCATCCTCTTTTGTGGTATTTTGCCCAATTGGCATGTTGACTTCTACAACTCCGATCTTCTTGGCATAACAGCCGCTTTTCTTGGCCCGATGTCCGAACTCATGACACGAAACCTTCTACCGATACGTCGACCAATCCTTTGGCCCGACGTCCAATCTTTTGACATGTTCACTCCGGCCCAACATCTGATTCCTCCTGCTTTAATCAATTTGCCTCCCCTTAATCGAAGCTAGTCCTGCATCACTTATGCGCACATTAGATGACAAACACATCAATTGATTTTATTATCAAAATTCGAGATTCAACAATCTCCCCCTTATGATGACAACCAATTAATGACGGAGTTTAAACTAAACTCCTCCTATCAATATGTCGTATTGATAGAATCTTTGAATACAAAAAATTATAACTATTTCACCATTGCATGCATCATGAATATTGAAAGACCTAATTAATCATATCATTGCATGCAACATATGTATAATCAAAATATCTAAGTACATCATCCCATGCATGATTGTCATCATGACTTCTCCCCCTTTGTCATCAACAAAAAGGAGAAGTGCAACTAGCAATATTTTTTAAATATGCAAGCCAGTAAGATAACAAGTTTTGAACATACGAGCTAGCAATTTTTAGAGATGTGCAAGTTTAGCATGTTTACTTTTCTTGAGATAACTGTTGAATCTCGAATTTTGATGATGAAACTAATTGATTGTGTTTAGATGTGTAACTGCATTTTGAGTGATGTAGGTCTACTCGATCAATATTAGACAATTGATGCAGGAGGAATTGACATTGCGCCAGAGGAGATCACGTCAGGATATTGGACGGCAGAAGGCTTCGGACGTCGGGCATCGGGCCAAGGAGAGCGGAATTGTGCCAAGGATATCGGGGTTGCGGAGGTCAACCGCCGATTGGGCAACAAGCCGCAAGAGAGGACGATGCGCTGAAGAATCGGACGAAGCGCCAACCAATGACGTGCCGGGCAACAGAATGTCAATTC
>LVTN01001184.1:27091-51836 GCA_001649415.1 Musa itinerans
TTAATCCTAAGCAATTAACCAAGTTGTCCGGCATGTCATTGGTCCCTCGACGCTTCGTCCGATTCTTCGGTGCATCGTCCTCTCGTGCGGCCTATTGCCCAATCGGCTAGTTGACTCCGCAACTCTGATGTCCTTGGCGCAATATCCGCTCTTCTTGGCCCGATGCCACGGCCCGAAACCTTCTGTTGATATGTCGACCGATCCACCAGCCTGACATCCAATCTTCTGACATGTTCCTCCATCCCAACATGATTTTCCTGCTTTAATTGTCTCATCTCGATCGAAGTATCCTACGTCACTCAAAACGCAAATTAAATTATAAACACATATATCAAGTGGTTTCATCATCAAAATACGAGATTCAACTGCACCATCATGGCACAGTCTCCGAGACTATGTCAGGCAGTGGTACCATCCTGACACAGTCTTCTAGGCGGTAGTATCGCTAGACTGGGCGTTGGTACCGCCCAGTGTCAGTGCTATAGGCGGTGGTACCGCCAGTACCTCGAAAACCAGGGATGAGACATTTTTAGGCTCCAAGTTTGAATTCACTTGAGGCCTATAAATACCCCTCTCATCCCTAGTTAACAAACACAAGAATTGAGAGCTAAAGAAAAGAAAACGCTATTGTAATCTTGTGAGAACCCCTCTCAAAAGTCTAAGTATTTGTGAAGTTTGAGAGATGAGGTAGTGGGGTGTAAAGGTTGTCTCATAAACCTGTGAAAAGGAGAAGAGGGGTGTAAAAAGGTAGTTGGTCTTCACCCATTGAAGGAAGACCGTTAGTGGATGCCGGTAGCCTCGACGGAAGACAAATCGACGGAGTGGATATAGGTCATGACGACCGAACCACTATAAAATATAGTTTGCATTTCTGCATTGCTATTTACATTTATTGCAAACTACCATACTTCCTCATTACTTTAGCTACACACTCTTACGAATGTGTTTCAAGTTAAGCAACTTTCGAGATTGGTTTTTATCGTACGAAATATTTTACGAATCGACGTAATTTTACCGTCAGACTAATTCACCCCCCACCCCCTCTTAGTGTCGACTCGTTCCTAACATAAGTGTTATATCCTTCCTATTCTTCGGAAGGTTATTCTCATGTTCATCATGTGCCTTGTAAGTCATTTCATAGGTCGTTAATGGTCCTATAAGTTCTTTAAGTGAAAAATTATTTAAGTCCTTTGCTTCTTGGATTGTAGTTACTTTTGGATCCCAACTTTTTGGGAGAGACATTAAATGTTATTAATAAGTTCAAGATTAGTAAAACTTTTACTAAGAGCTTTTAAACTAACATTCGTAAAATGGGTGTACATATCACCAATAATTTTACTTAGTTTCGTTCTAAACAATTCATAACTATACACCAAAAAATTAATTTTAGACTCTTTAACTCTATTTGTGCCTTTATTTATCACTTCGAGTGTGTGACAAATATTATGTGTTATTTCACATGTAAAAACATGATTAAATTTATTTTTATCTAAAGCGCAAAACAAGACATTCATTGCTTTTGCATTTAAAAAAAAGTTTTCTTCTCTAAATCATTCTATTCGTTCATTTTTTTAAAACCACTTTCAATGACATTCCATAAGTTAAAATCCATGGAAATCAAGAAAATCAACATACATATTTTTCAATAAGTGTAATCCGTCCCGCTAAACATAGGAGGACGAGTAATAAAGTGACCCTCTTGATTGCCAATAAATATCATTTAATCTCTCTTGGGTATTAAAATAATTGAGAGAAACTTGGCTCTGATACTAGCTCTGATTCCAACTGTTAGGATCATAGTGGCACTAGGGGGGTGGGTGAATTAGTAAAAATTTTGACGATTTTAAAATTTTCATTCGATAAAAACGGATATCAAAAGTATGCTTAACTTAGAGCAAGTGTAATAAGCAATTAAATTAGTAAGCAATGAGAGTAAAAGGATCAAAGAAAAACTCACACCGGATTTATAGTGGTTCGGTCGCTGTGACCTACGTCCACTTCTGATTCCTCCTCCGTCGAGACCACCAGCTTCTACTAACGATCTTCTTTCAATGGGCGAAGACCAACTATCCTTATTACAACTCTTTCTCCTTTTTACAGGTTTAGGAGAAAACCTTTATAAGTCTCACACCTCCCTTAAACAAAATTCTAAACTTTTGAAGAAGAGGAGCGGAACTCTTAACACTTTTCAAGATTACAACTTTGATTCACTAGCGTTTTAGTTCACTCTTTCTTGTGTCTACCCAACAGGGATGAGTAGAGTATTTATAGGCTCCAAATGGCTTCAAAAATGAAGCCAAAAATTTAAGTTTCTAGGTCTTCCGAGTACGGGCGGTACCTTCGCTTGGTAGAGCCTCGGAGATGGGGAACTGGCAATACTACTGCTAGTGGCACCACCGCCTACAAGCATTAATGCTGGTGGTACCATCGCCCAATTTGGGTGGTACTATCACCTAACAGTTTGGAAAAGTATGCTCTTGACTTTTCCAGCTCATAGGTGGTTCCATCGCTAGTTTGGTAGTGCCACCGCCTGACCCAATCTATGAATCACTAAATGAGCCTCCAAATGAGCCCAAATCAGTCTCAATTCATGTCCAATGGGCCCTTAATTGAGTTAATATGGTTACACTTGAATCTAACTTAATTAAGACCTAAACCTACGACGATCATGATTTAAACGATTAGAAAACATAGAATCTTGTGTTGTCCGGCATATAATTAGTTCATTCAAACTCTCGACGCATCATACTCTCATTTGGTATATTGCTCAATCCATCGACATGTTGACTCCTGCAACGTCCGATCTTGACATAATGTCAGATTCTTCTAACCCAATGCTTGATTTTTAACTCCGACACAATATCTGATTCTTGTGCTTCAATTATTTTACCTTTTTATAATCAAAATTATTCCTGCATCACTTTTCTTAAAATATGAATTAGATCATAAACTCATCAATTGATTTCATCATCAAAATTTAAAATTCAATAATTACGACACGATTGCAAAAAAATGAGTAAAATATTATTAAGTACTATTCCGTAAGCCTTCAAATAATAATATATATATTTTTATTTCTCTTTTAATCTCTTTCTCTCTTCTATCTCCTCAAACCTTGATTCCTACAAATTGTTTTTCTCCCAACAATTATCAACTCCTCGTTATCGTGCTCCAGCAACTTGCCAATAGGACTTGGAATACTAATTGCATTCAGTGCAGCTACCACAAAAATAAATAAAATAAAATAAAATAAAAAGGGACAGCACGAAAAGGGGATAAAATTGCACAATACCAGTTAAATTCCCAATCGTACAAGATACCAGATTGAGTACATTTTGCCAAGCTCCAAACTTAATTTACATAAAACAAGCTCAATTAAAGTAGCACCGTGGCACTCCTCATACGAACATCGAACACCAAGTTAATCGGTAATATCTACAACCTATATGTCAGCTCACTCAAACATCGCCTATCACAGTAAAATTACAGCACAACAGTTACGCCCTATGGTAGCAGCATAGTGTACGTTCTTTCTACAGCTAGAGTAGCACTCTTCTTCTCTAACTCCAAGAGTTGAGCTGTAGATCCAACGTACGTCTTAAGCCCCTGCAGAAGTGTCCAAAATATATCTAATTTATGGAATCTTAATCCAATTAATTTTAGGTCAATGTAAGAAGCAAAATACATCAAAAAAAGAAAGTTTTAAAGCTTGTACCGGTGAGCTTCAAGTTAGAGTTGGAGACTCGGGTTCTGAACCACTGATAGACGTGAATGTGGACAAGGAATCATCTTTGGGTGGAGCAATAAAGTTTAGTGGCGTGGTCGACAACCGCCTCATCTCTTTGAAGTATCCACTATGGCGACCGGAATATGAGCGTGGTATGAGAAGCTCCGGGGTTGCACTTCCAGCCGAGAGCCGTCGTGGCACAGGGGTCATGAAACCATTCCCTTTTCCATTGAAACCATACCCACTTGGCTTTCTGTTCAAACTGTTGCTCCTCTTTGGGAATGGCTTGGAACCAAAAACTGCTTCTTTCTCTGTGAGCAGTAGAGTTTGCAGCTTCTTCTGATCCTACAACAAATACGATGATGATAGATTGATTTGTTATAGGTAGCAGTGGAAGATGTAAGGTAATTTAGCAAGGAACAGCTACCCACCCTGTCTCTTCTTTTCTCTTCTTCCTTTTGTTGCCTTGTAAGTTTATACTCCTCAAGCATGGATACCAAGCGAACCTGGAGTTCAAGGTGGCATCTTTAGTCGACAGCCAATCCGATGAAGAAAGGATGATTGAACAAAAAGCCCGTTTACAAAAATAAACAGAAACTTTCACTCACCCCATCATACAGAAAAGGTTTATTTTTCTCATCTTCCCAGGTAAAAGTTTTACTTATAAGATTGGCCACCAAAGCTGACAAATATCTTCGGTCAGGAATAAGTATATGATTAAGGTACTCGTGGTTTAGAGAGTGTCATGAGAATACCTGGAATTTTGATAATAGTGATCCTTGCCTTCTCTGCACGTTTCAGGTTTATGTGACCACCTCTTCCACAACTGTACCTGTTCTCATCCTGCATGCGTACAGGACAAGAAGGGTTGCATTCAGAAAATCATAGCTTAGGAATTGTGAAGTTAAAATTTTCATCCTCACAAAGGAAAAGTTGTATGTTGACAAAGCAATGTAATTGTTGCTACTAGCAGTTAGGAGAAGCCACAAAAATGTGATTGTTATGGATTTTATCTACAAATATTGATACCTGGTTGTACTGTTCAAGCCAATTTTCTTCTTCACAAGTAGCAAGCCATTTGCTTATTCTATCCATAATCTCTTTCCTACTTATGGATTCTTCTTTTACCTTCACTATTTGTGCCTCGATATTGGCCAAAAGTTCAGAAGGATCTACAAGCCCTGGAACACAAAAGATATCACATATTGTGAAATCTTAATAACACTTTCTCTAAAAATTAATGAAATAGAAGAATTGCCATAGTACTCTCAATGCTTGTGCCTAAAGAATATGAATCACACCAGAATCAATCAATGCAGCTGTTTTCTCTGTTGCCATGCTTGTATCGGGTACAATATGTGCTCTTCTACATTCCTCTTCCAGTTCTAACCTTCTCTTTAAGACAAGTTCTTTCATTTTGCTAGCTTTTAGTTTAGTCAGCTTATTGACTTCAACTTCTGCCTGTCAAACACATCGTGCAGATAAAACAAGCTACTTCTATTGTTCAAGGGTAATATCTCTAAGCTTCATCAACTGTCAGACCTGCTCAATTGTTTTATGCGAGAGTAAACCACTGTGTGTAATTTCATGTTCTGGTGACTCAAGGATGCAAGCTAATCTTTCAAAATGCTTTCTCTCTTGTTCAAGTGAACCCATTAACTTCCATAACGCGAACAATGATTTCATAGTTTCCCGCAGCTACAGATAAAAAACTGTTATGATACCAAGTATAGGAACCAAAATGAATAGAGAAAATCTTGAAAGGCAACAATTTGTACTAACCTTCTGAAGTTGAATCTTCTTTTCTGCTTTTAGCTTTAGGATAGCTAGAGCAAGACCTTCCAGTGTTTTATTGCTAATATTTGTAGATTGCCCTGGACTAGTCTCATGCAAACTTGGGTGTACTTCTACTACTATCTTCCTAAAATCCAGTCCAAGCACACCGCATAAAGAATGCACCTCGTTTACATATTCCAGAACTTTATGAAGGCGATCAGACTTGAAGGTAGAAAATGTTGGAAATTATCAGTACATTTATCAAATCTTATGCATATAAATATAGGAAGTATTGTGCTCAGCATATTTGTGAAATTTAAGAATTTAAGATACAAGGTATTCATACACACTTATAAGCGAGCAGAACCATAATAACTTTGGAGCAAGGGACTAGATGCAAAGTATTGAAGGGTTAACAAAGCATGGGAGAAGAAATAAGTGAAAAAGCAATTCTAGGCCAGCAAAGTAAATATTTAATTTTTGGTAGATATTTTTGGTCAGAGAATAATTCTTGGAGATACCTTCACAGAATCCTTGGAAGGTAAAGGCAAATAGTTAGTATTGTGAAATTCTTTAAGAAAGTCAATAGTAAAATAGGACTAAATTGAAACTAGACAAGTAAATTGTTCTTGAAATTATTCCTAATGTTGGAAAAATCAGGCATGAATGGATCTTTCTACCTATATGTTCAGTCTCGGTTTTGAGGATACTGCAAAGTGGTGCCTATTTACCTGACATCAAAATCTTTCTTTTCAGAATTCAATCTCTATTACTTGTTTCAGATATAATTACATTTGGTGTATATCATAAATAAAGCACACAATTGGTGCTACATTCAATAAACTACAATTTTATTGTCAACAAATTATGCACCTCACATCTGTTCAACTATCATGGGAGAGAGTTCAAAATCTCTCTCCAAATATCAATGCTTTCAATTGCTATCTCTTTACCTTACATATTCAGACCAAGGTGCCATGACTAGTATGCAGTGGTTACAATTGTTAATAACATGTATTTATAGAAGCTCCAATGCTCCTAATTCAAAGTGGAGGAGAATTCAATTTCAATTCCTTTTCATACTTAAAAAGAAGTACCTTCTCTTTCTGGAGTGCACGAAGTTGTTCATGCTGTTCATTAAGCTTTCTCATGGAGAGATCATGTTCATCTACAATGGCAAGACTTGTCATAGCATCATGCTGATGTTCATGTTCCCTTATCTCAGCAGTGATCTTCTCAATCTGTAATCTCACATCAGCAAAATTTTTTATCCTCTCCTCTTTCTTTATCCTTAGATTTTCTAAAATAGGTGTAACAGAAGCTAGTTGCTCCTTCAGTGATGCTGGTTTCTTGTCTTTCTGCAAGCAATCATGACATGATTTACCTATTAGTAAATTGACATACGTTGCACCAACAAAAACTGAAGCAAATTTGAAAATTTTGAAGTCAGGTTATGTATGTTGCACCCAAAAATTCTTGCCTGCAATAGCTTAAGGGTTAAAGAAGAAAAGGTGAATCAATGTATAATGGTGATGGTAAAATAAAGCCAGTTCTAATGGTAACCTTCTCATTCCAATCATGACAGGAAGCTACAGTATTTATAACTGCATACAAACTTATTTTCATGTCATTATAATGTCCAAAAGCCAGTTAACAATCCGGGAAGGAGACTGTTGGCATTGTGTATTACATGAAAACTTAAACATAATATAAATTCTTAAAAGATGTTAATAACTTTATTCATAAGAAAGTAGCACTAAAGAATCATATACAAAAAAACTTTATATTGATCTGACGACAAGCCATGATGTATTGCCAATAGATATCAAATATTAAGTCAAGGAATCCAGAAAACACCAGCCATTACATATGCATATTCTTGAAAATTGACTTATACAACAGGTTAATTTTATTGACATTGCTTCTTAATTGAACATTATCTTGTGGTCAAGTTGATATGGAAATGGAGAAAGGTGCATAATTGAAGCACTTTTGGCACAATACTCCTGACCATTTTCCTGACCGTAAGATTCACAAAAATTCTGGATTCCCTGAGGAAGGCTGAATATCCCGCATAGTTTAACGTGCATTTTCAAAGGTGAACAATTTTAAATGATTAACAGCACCAAATGGAATAGATAGAATCCTTTCCTGCAAACAATGTAATACATATTGTATAATAACAACAAATTTCTAAGATAACATGTTAATATTCATTATATTTTTGTAGAATCATATTGAACCAAAATAAACAAAGCATCTCATGTCCACAGGTATAATTTCTTTCAAGAATTTTAGTACCAGAATGAAACTTGTTTGAAAGAATTTGTAAAATACTATATTTTTAACAACATGCCATACAGGTAATCTGCAGAGGCAAATTAAAACAACAAGCTGTGAACAAAATAAGTGTGCTTTAATTGCAAACGCAATGAGTGATTAAATGTCTAACGGAATCAAGCTACTTAAGATAATAGCAAAAATATAGTTTTCAGTTTCTGGCCTATGGATATATTTTTTACTAAGTATTTGATACAAACTGTGGCATTAGAACTTTGGAAAGACCAAGAGAGACACCAGGTTCATCTGTTTGCTTGTTTAGTCAAATAGCATGAGGCCTGAAAGCTGACAGCTGATACACACAGCTAAAATGCTCACAGATAAAAAGAAATGAATTCATTGATAGTGGAAGAACTAACCTTAGAGTTCATGTCATTCAAGAAGAAGCATAAATTAGCAATAATCCATGTGTTTGCATGAGAAAAGCCACCAAAGGAACAAAAGTATGAGTTGTAAGTTCAAAAAAACAAGCTAGTCTACACATGGATATTCTATCTGACTCATTGGATTAAAAGAAGGGTTATGCATAACCTTCTAGTGAGAGATGATTGAGGAAATGAAGGCTAACATAAAAAGAATTTCATGGTTAACGATTCACAGTGTTGAAGAACAGAAGATTTTCCTCTTTTGTGGCACAACGGAAGCCAAAGCATGGACCATTAGAATCCAATGTAAACAAAACATACAATTTGATCCCAATAATGCATCCTAACATAAATCTTTCTGAAGTTACCAAAAGTCATGACCTCCAAATTAAGAAAACTAAAAACAATGGTTGGTTTAAATCATGTAGATATACCCATCAAGCAAGTGGTCATTTTATCAATACCGGAGATAGAGGAAATAGAGGCTCGGACGGTTTGGTTCACATTGTCAACATTTACTTATAGACAAGTATACAAAAGAGAAAGAATGTTGAACCAACAAATCAGAACTATGCAGTCATGTGTGCATGCAGAAGCTTAGCAGATCATGTCTACTAGTTACTTGATTTGAATTGCATATAAACCACTTCGAGTATGTTTTAGTTGAACTGATACAGCATACCGTTGAACGAACTGTATGTTCCCCAAGGGAGGCTACAAGAGCTGCAATCTCTGCTTCTTTGGCAGTGACAGACTGATGAAGTTGTGCCTTCGCCTTGCTGGCTTCATCAACCTTTCTCGTGTATATTTCCAAGCACTCTTTTTCAATCTCCAACAGCATTTGTTCTTTGTCTGCCTCACTCTCCCCAATCTCTTCTCTGATGTGCTGTTCTCCAACAATTAGAAAACATAAACATAAATTGACACCTTAAGTTCTGCAGATTGAACTGTAATGTTGTTCTTTCAGAAGAAGAAAAAAGGTACAAAAATTTTATGCTTGGATCATATTTCCATTCGTCTTATATGTATGTATATATATATGTATATATATGTGTATATATATGTATATATATATATGTATATATAAATACATATATATATAAATACATATATACATATATATATATATAAATACACACACACACACACACATATATATATATATAAAGCCGATAAAATGTAAAAATAACTTACATAATCCACCTATGACTTCAGCAAGTTGTAATTTCTCTTCTAATTTTAGATAAAATGATACATCTCAACATTATATTACAATATATCATTAGACTGGCTTTAAAATGCTAAGATATATCTATAAGTTAACTAGTTTTTTTTTTTTTTTTGGTGGAATCCGTAATTACTGATCATAACAGAAAAACCATTTTGCCTGAGAACTGATTACTGTAAAGGCTAAATATGCTACTATACCTTCAAATGTACATGTAATTCCAGAAACAAATAAAAGAGAACGACCAATAACATTGCTAATTGGAACTCAAGCCTATGTCTCAATTTCAACCATAATTACAAAAAGAGAGAAGAAAGAACCTTAAGCTCATTGAGCAGAGCACCGCAGCTCCTCACCATTCCAACAGATATCCCCACCATTCCCTCACCTGCCTCCAAACCAAAGCAACAAGAAGGCGAAGAAGAAGCAGAAGGGGCAATAACGAGCAAATCAGTCTTCTCTCAGACCCTTGGAAAAGAGAAACTAACAAGTACATAAGTCCACAGAGAGCGTGAGAGAAGGAAAAAGGACTTTTGGAAGCAAATATAGAACAGAAAGAGTTGAGGACAACTGGAAGGTGCCATTCCTTTCTTTTTTTTTTTTGCAGGGCCCTTCGCTCAATTTCCTATTCCTCGCTTTACGACTTCTTGGGATTGCGACGAGAGTTTCGAGAATCCCTATGGAGGAGCATCCGCTCTTAAAGCTTGAATGAAGTGCCAAAGAAGCAGATCAGCGAAAGAGAAAAAGGAGGGCAGCGAAGGGAAAATATTATGCCGAAAAGAGAGGATTTGCTTGAGAGGCTTCAGGACACTATTTTGTGGAGAGATCAGCGTGGACGTCTGGAACAAGAAAAGGGAAAGAGGGGTTTCTGAGGAGGTTGGTAGAGAGGAGTTGCTGTGAAGTACAACGGAAGCAAGAGAGAGAGAGAGAGAGAGCGGCGACGCACAAAACTTTGGAAGCCAAAGACAAAATAGTGATTGTTTCAGATTCATTGAGCTGATCAAGGCGAAGACGGTAGTAAACCGATGGAGTTATCTGCTACAGTGAGTGCATACTGCAAAGGGCCTGACATGTGCTGCTGTTTCTTTGTATCCTTGTTGGTCCAAACGGATGCGGGAGGCCTCTTCAGGTGAATCTTTTCATATCCTTCTTCGGGGGTAACTTCTCAATTAGGACACGTGAGTTCGTGAGTGACCGTCAACTTGATGTCAAACTGTTGAAGTGACGAAGTAAGAAGGAGAGTTTTTTTTTTTAAATATATATATTATTTTAAAATATGAGTACAACCATCGTATATAACATCAACAATCAAACCAGATAATTGAATGAAAAATACTCCCTTCCAAAAACCAATCACCTCATTTAGTATAGTAAAATTCTCTAATTAATCTCCTAAATGATTCTCTTCTTTGAAAATATATACAAATCTGACCTCATGAAGAGTAAATCCTATCTTTAATAAGTTTTATAAGAGGAGGAATTCATTTTCATTAGGTCCCCTTCCTTGTTAGCAGCTTCCAATCCTTCTTACACAATCAAAACTTTATTATATTCAATCAATCTCCGACATATATACATACAATCAGCACATAATGGAAAGGAACTATTATCTCTTAACATAAAATTAGCTCCTTCATTAGTCATCACATTATCTGCACCAGTATTCAATTTGTATCATCCTTAATTCTGAAGAAGACCAATAGATAGCGATAGTTGAGAATTCGTGTTGCCCTCGGTGTTAGCCACATGATCACATACGAATGTAATTAAAAGTTCAGATACATACATAATCCCATCGGAGAGTTATGTTATCACAAACAAAGGGTAAAAAATGAAAAAATGGCAAATAGGAAACATGTTGATGGAAGGCAGGGGATGAAGGAACAGACCTTGTGTGAGGGCATTTGTCGCCGTCAACTACGCCTCCAAGTTCATCGTTCAAGTATTATTTATTACATGTGGTTTTTTTTTATAAAACGAATTTTGCTGAATTTTGTTCTGAAGCGTCTTACTCCACCAACGTTTGGGAGTTGCTGCATTCCTGTGTAGACACGCTGTTTGTTCTGCAATCATCAATTATGAGTGACCATTCTAGTTGGATTCTTTTTTATTGTTACGGTAGCAAAATTGCAGTATTATGATGGTACTGCTTAAGAGCTTTAGAAACTATATGAGCTATTACCATCCATTGATCGCCCGGCGAATTAGCAACACGTTGTAGTAATTCTATTTTGCTATTACTGCATAGAGCTTTAGAGACTACACGAGCTATTACCATCCATTGATCACCTGGCGAATTAGAAACCCATCGAGGAACACTGTTTTGCCGCATATTGTAGTACCAGCAAAGACCTTATACATATACGGAGGAAGATGGGAGAAGCAGAAAGTAAAAGAGGAGCAACTTGTCATTGCAATGGGCCCTCAGTGACTCCAACCCTTTCCCCCGCGTGACCCGCCACCAGTAGGCAACGCTGGCATGCATCCAGCCGATGTATGATTTCAATTTGCTTTAAATAAAGAATGAACCAATCGCAAGGGACTACCATGAATGGGGCCATCCAGCTATCCTCATAAATTTTTTGCGTGCAAAAACTAGCTTTTTGTACCTGGTAACTACGCTAGTATTACTTATATGTATTCTGATCAATGGTTAGTGCATAACGAAGTCTCCAGTATTAGATATCGCCATCTCCTTATTTATATGCCCTTTGGAAGGTTCGGTATAGAGAAGAAGGCTAGATTTTAGATGGTAAGTAGTTGTAGAAAAAGTTTTGGGAGGGGTGGACGGTACGCAAGCATTGCTTTCATTTTAAAAAAAAGGAAAGTATGCATGCAATGCACTTTAGTCGCACTCTACTTGCATCTGCAATATAAACACCATTATTTCACTTTCTAAGTGGTTTCATTAGGTGAGAGTTCATGTCTTTGCTTAATGGTAGGTCACAGAGTAAAGCACCGAAACCAATTCATTTCCAGGAGATGAGCTCACAAAGGAGCTACAATGGCATAGCTGGCTTGGGTACTGACATGGCCCCAGTCCACCAAAGTATTTCAGAATCTTATCATCGCAATCATCAAAAATAGACTCCTCATGATTAAATTGGCCAACAATAATACAGTTCTTGGGGACTGAAAAAATAAAATTAAAAAATTAAGTAAAAAAAAGAGATTTAATCAGTCAGATTGTGGTTTAACTGAATAAAGATGAATCACATTATTTTAGATAGATGCAAATGAGTGAACCATCCCGTAATATCAAAAGAACATAAACACAAAGTGGTTTAATCATTTTTCCCTTACTGCCAGTAAGAGTAAGTGATGTAGTTAATCCTATTTACACTGCAGCTTGATCAATGGTATGACTAACTATGTTGGTATTGCAAGCTTGACTTTGATTACTAAGTCTATGTTAGCTCAATCTCTTTTTATTTATTTATTTCAATTATTATTATTTTTTTCATTCATAATTTATCTTTCTCTCTCTCTTTACCTATTTACACCTTGGTTATGATACTATGTTAAAAAACTTATAATGATAAATCTGAATCAGGGTTAACATATATGAGGTCAGGTACCAATTCAACCCAAAATGTTTAAACTATTAGATTGTGAGCTAGATTCATATATATATATATATATATATATATAATCTAATTATTTAGATATTTACCAATGAGACTATTCTTTTAGTTAATTTTTTAATTTTTTCATATATAAATATCGATTAATAGGGATCATTGCTCTGAATGTATAAGTATTTTCATTTGCTTCGGAAGCTTCCTCGCCACTGGTCAACAATTGTCCAGTTTCATACGTAAGCATGATGAATTCAAGAGTAAGAAACGAAAATATGTTGTTGGGTACCGAATGATCTCCATTGAGAAACTTTCGTAGCTCAAAATAATTCTGCTTATTAGTTAGTTGATACAGTACGAAATAATTCTGCTTATTAGATGTCGCCGGCGACAATCGTCAAGGCACAAAAACATAAATAAAATATTGCCCCATCATTTATCTTAGGTGAAGAGAATATTTCAAGGACGTCAACGCTCGCAATTTAAAATATACCAATCATGCTTTCAACATTTTAGGCAGAACATGCTAAATTTAGTGTCAATCATTAAGTAGGCTTCGATAATTGGGACCTATACTACCTCCAAAAAATTGACGATACGCCTCTTTAGATGGCAGATGGATGACGGCAAAGCCTAATCAATCTCTTTAGAAACTGTATGCTGCAATACAAAAAGAGATGGCACTAGAAATTAGTTCAGCGATACGTCCATAGCTCAAGCCAGTCGCACGAGTACCTACATGACCCAGTACCACCCAATCATATCAGATTTTTGCTCCCTGCATTCATTTACTCGAAATTGTACTTGTAACTTTGTAGGAGGCAATATATAATTGATAGTCCGGATATACTATGTGCCTTTTAAAAGTTCATAAATATATATAAATATAAATATGTATATGTATATATACATATATATATATATATACATATAGATATGTATATGTATATGTATACATATAGATATGTATATGTATATGTATATGTATACATATAGATATGTATATGTATGTGTATATAGTGAAAGGCTTTCCTTCATCAAGAGAATATATATTTGATCGTCTTCTAAACCTGATTACTGATGCTTATTCAGTGCAAAACTAGTAATGGTTACAGAATTCAGATCAGATGCATCTGGATATTCCCAGCATTGATGAAGGCCCAAAGCAGAATGCATTGACGAGAGAGCAATATCAAAGACAAGCATAATGCTCCAATCACAAGTACACAACATAAAATGGAATTGAATCTAAGATCAACTATTACAAAAGATCACAATTCATACTGTCCATTCGCTTGGACTGTTAAATTTCTTCAAGGTACATGTTATTCCAAAAACAGAAAGAGAACATACAAAAGCAGATAACTTATGATGTGTACTTTGAGAGCAACAATGGACTACTAGTAAAAATGGAAAAAGTTCCTCTTGTTGACTGTTCCAAAAATTATTTTGAAAGCTGGCAAAGATTATATATAGTCACAGCAAAGGGCCACTACATGTGAATCGGCTTGTCGTATGTAGCCATGGCAGCTTCCTTCACAGCCTCACTCAACGTAGGGTGCGCATGGCATGTGCGAGCTATGTCTTCGCTCGAGGCTCCATACTGGAGGGCTAGCACAGCTTCGTGGATGAGTTCCCCTGCATTAGGTGCCATTATGTGGACACCGAGAATCTTGTCGGTCTCCTTCTCAGCCAGTATCTTCACCAATCCTTCAGCATCATCGATGGCCTTTGCACGGCTGTTAGCCATGAACGGGAACTTGCCAACCCGGTATGCCACCCCCAAGGCCTTCACCTGCTCCTCTGTCTTGCCAACCGAAGCCACCTCAGGATGTGTGTATACAACTCCAGGGACCATATCGTAGTCTACATGGCCTACCTTACCTGCGATAAACTCTACGCATGCAACTCCATCTTCTTCGGCCTTGTGAGCAAGCATGGGCCCTGGTATCACGTCACCGATAGCATATACTCCTGACACATTGGTCATGAAATGTTTATCGACTGGGATCCTTCCTGCCTTATCAGTCTGTACACCGACGGTATCCAGACCAAGCCCTGCTGTGTATGGGATTCTACCAGCTGAGACAAGAACAACATCAGCTTCAAGTGTGCTCTGTTCCCCACCAGCTGCAGGTTCGACTGTCAGTTTCACCACATCCCCTGATGCATCAATCCCAACAACCTTTGTCTTGAGCAAAAACTTCATCTTCTGCTTCTCAAGCATGCGCTGGAATTGCTTCCTTACCTCACCATCCATTGAGGGAACAATATCCGGTGCAAACTCAACAACAGTCACCTCGGAACCAAGCCTTCCCCAAACTGATCCCATCTCCAAACCAATATATCCTGCACCAATCACCACCAATTTCTTTGGGACTTCCGACAAAGACAGAGCCCCAGTGGATGAAACAATCTTCTTTTCATCAATAGTAATTCCAGGGAGTGATTTGACGTCAGAGCCAGTGGCAATTATGATATTTTTGGCTTTGACAACAGTGTTGCCTCCTTCAAGGGTGTCAACCGAGACTTCAGAGGGTGAAACAAATTTGCAAAAACCTTTGACATAGTTTACTTTGTTCTTCTTGAACAAGCCTTCAATACCACGTGTGAGACCAGAGACAGCTTTATCTTTCTGTGCCATCATGGCAGGTAGGTCAATTTCAAGCTGAGAGAACTTTACACCATGACTTGGGAATGCATGTTTGGCTTCATGGTACATGTGAGAGGAGTGAAGAAGAGCCTGCAAACAGGAAAACAAAAGAGTTACTTAACAATCTTAAGAATGATCATTCAGCAACTTAGTTATTTCATATTTCACATGGCTGGTCCTGTTTAGTAGTATATTCATGTTCCCCAGAACTCTGAACCAAACTAATCGCTCAATTTTTTTGACCAAAACCGAAACTGAACCCAGCTAGAACAAAAATAGATTTTGAACAAAAACAAAATTTTCAGTTTGGTTTATCTTGTTGGGTTTCAATCAAAGTTGGACAACAACAGAAACAACAGATACACTGGAAGAGAGGTGCAGAAGAAGGTATGTCACTAGAAACACTCCAGCACACAGTTTTTAAAAATACCAGAATATTAAACAACATCAAGAAATTCAACTGGCAACCTTATTGTATGCTTATCTCCTAGGTCTATTAAGAGAAGTACTTAAATTTTAGAGTACTAAATGAGTCCATCAAACAGTTACAAGAGCATTTCAATGTATGAAGTATCACAATAGTTACAACCGTTACTTGACATATCTATATATTCAACATTCACACTTCACATTTAAGAGGTATTATACCTCTACATATCCATCTTCAGTCAAAATATATTTACAATAATGTCTTTTGCAAAATAGCTCTTCATATGTTAGAAGTAACACCTCTAACAAGTAATTCACTGATTCAAGGTTAAGAATAAGCCTCACAAGCTAAGAACAAAGCATAATCTATTAAATAAAATAGCTTTTATTGCAAAGAGAAATAGTGAATGCATCCAAGAACTGCCATAAACCTTAAAATAGATCCTATATAGGGTTAATTACTGATGATCACAAATCCTAAAATAAATCTACCACTGGTTATTTCTAACATAATCTTGAACTATTAACTTGAAACAAATATTAAAGACACCTAAAATAGGTTCTTTTTTTTTTCATTGTCCCTGTTGTTAATAACTTTAGATACTTTATGTGGGAGAAAAAAAAGGAAGGAGGGAGAGATGTATGAGGAATCAATTCAAACACACTTCGGATGCTTGGAACCACACCAGGAGGAAAAATATGGCAAAGAGCCACTCCTTCATTAAACAATAATATCTTGACTCATGAGTTTATAAGTTTATGATCTTCAAGTTTTATAACCATCCCAATTACGAGCAAAAAAGAAAAAAATATAGAAAAAAACACAAAATGAAAATATCTAATTGTTCCGTTTCCTCTTATGCTAAAATGACAGAAGCACTTCCAATTCTTTGATATTTTGTGAAAGATTTTGTCCCATTCCCAAAAAATATTTAACTGTGGAGATTAATCTACCAACAGATCCAATCAAACCTGACAGCTCATTCCAAACTGACATCACCACAGGTCCAACATCGGGTAGACTTGTTCCCAAACTAAATCAGCTAATCCCAAAACACGTTTCTTCTACTATACGTTCCATGCCCTTGAACTCCCACCTGCATTCATTGGTCTCCCCTCAACCTTTGCCATGATGAAGAGGGATCACTGTGCTGTTACCCTCTTCATAATCTCAAGGTATATTACAATAAAAACTCCACTAGAGGAGTGTTGGAACAATGGAACACAATCAGAAATTACTCAAAGAAGCAAATTGGCGGATGGTGAAGGGCTCGTGTGGCAGTCAGAACAGATGAATGGTCATTTGAAAATAATATTTATCCATGGGGATAGAAAACAAGCACCACCAATCATAAAAGCAACACGTGAACTTTATAACCATGGTGGACACCATGCAGTAAATTCCATCACACCCGAGTCAACTCATCCATCACATCATCATCAGATTGATATGGGAAAAATTCTCCCCATGGTAAATCTTTCGCTGCAGATGAGGCATTAGGGATTTCAACACTATAAGAGGGATCTTCTCCAATGGTAAAAGGGGCAGAACATTCTGTTTGCTAACTCTTCTACTGCATTCTCTACTTCATCTTCTCTCGACCTCCAATGACTTGAGCATTTAAGGATATGCAATTCCAGTGTCCATCTATTTTTGCAGGTTTTTCATTCTTTGTTTTGGCAAAAGCTCACCTTGGACAGCCGCCCTGGCAGTATCCATCTTGACACCAGGTCGACTTGTGTCTTCCATCTCAGACCAATTACCAAACCTTGACTTTTATCAGTTATGAGAAGAATAAACCACTTAAAAAAATTATTTTATTCAATTGAAGACCAATGAATCCAACTATGCAGAACCAAAAATTTCAGTCCAAAGTGGGGTTTATCCTAAAAGCTGATTCTGGTTCCTCGGTGTATAAATTTGAACCCTCCTGTCCAGTTCGATTGCAGATTACTTTTATACAACAGCTTTTCCTTCTCTTTCTCCTACTCCTACTCTTGAGACAACTGATGATTCTTTATCTCCTACTCAGGATATTACTGTTGCTTCTAATTTCTACATCTTTGACTCGTTGGTGTCAATTAGGCGTGGACTTTTGTTGCTATCCATGGTGCTTTCCGCATAGGTTTCATATTACTTCGAGGACTTGGTAATAATTAGTAATAACTATACTCACCTTGCTTCCGCTCTTTAGAACTCAACTTGACTGCTCCTGCTTTAGCTCTTAGTAGTATAGTATGGTTTCAAGTTGCTTGTGTGTAAGTCTTCAGCGGTAGCTTTCATCCTGTTTTCAGCTTACGGAATCGATAGGTACAAGGAAATTCATTCTTTGTTGATGCCGACCTCTGTTAAGGGGAATGTGCTAGAGCGTACCTGCTTATGTAAGATACTTGGTTCTGGCTCCCTTGCTTTCGCTGTAAGATACCTTCCACTTAGCTTTCCACCCAAGTGAAGAATTCATCTGCTATTGAGAACATCTAGTGGGAATCGCCTGGAAAGCAGGGTTCCACAGGCCAAGCAACAACTAACGGCCTGTTGAGAATATTAACAAGGTAGTACCACCACTGGGCAGTCTTAACTGCTAGTGGTACCACCATCTAGTCTCGGCGGTACCATCGCCTCGACCTCCTAGGAGACCAAGCCTCAAGTGGTTACACTGCCCAGTCTGGGCGATGCCACCACTTGAGATGGCTCCAAGTGACTGAATGAGCTATCCAACATACCCAATTTTGCCTTGTTTAGAGCCTTGTTGGCTCCTAATTGAGTTAGTAGAATTTCTCCCAAAACTAACTCAAATTAAATTCCTAACTACGATAGTGAAGGCTAAAACAATTACGATACAAGCAATCTAAGTTGTCCAGCATATCAATTGTACAACCGAACTCTCGGTGAACTTCCGACGAACTCTTGGCGATCTTCTAATGAGCTTTTAGCGAACTCTTGGTGAACTTCGAACAGGCTTTCGATGAACTTCCGATGAGCTTTTGGTGAACTCCTAGCGATCTTCCGGCAAGCTTTCACTACATCATCCGATCCTTTGGTGTATCCCTCGATTTATCCGGTCTAATGCCCGATCATTGACTCTGGTCTAACATTCGATTCTTCTTTAATCATTTTGCCTTTCTAATGATCATAGTTAGTTATGCATCACTTATCTCAAGACCTGGATTAGATCATTAATTCACCAATTGATTTCATCATCAAAATATGAGATTCAATAATCTCCCCCTTTTTTATGATGACATCTAATTGATGACTAACTTAACCTTAACTCCCCTTATCTATATGTCATATTGAGATAAAGCAAACTTGAATTCAAAAAGAATCATAACCTTTAAATTGAAGTAAAACAATTTTGATCATAGTGATCAAATGCAATATATCAAAATTTTATACATTGTGCATTATCATCGTTTCAAGTTATCAATGTATAACATGCACAATTTCATCACTTCATGCACGATACCAAAATTAATATCATTTTGGGCATAACATTCATGATACTAAAGTATTTTTTAACCATTTATCACTTCATGCATGATACTAAATTCAACATCATTTTGGCATGATTCCAAACATTCATCATTTCTCTCCCTTTGTCATTAACAAAAAGGAGAATCATTTAATAAGTATTTTAAACTTTGCAAGTAAGTTTTACACCAATTTATGCAAGCTAGCTAATTTGTAAAATAAGAAGTTAAGCAAAAACTTTGCAAGATAATCACTTTTGCTTTTTGAAATAGGCAAGCTAGTACTTCTATAAGCACTTTTTAGTCTTCTTGAGATGTGCAAGCTATCATTTTTGCTTTTCTAGATATGCTAGCAAGTTTTTTCCTTCCTTTTGTCATAAAAATAAGAAGAAGAGAAAGAAAAAGAAGGGAGGAATTCATTCATCACAAGAAAAATCAAGTTATAAGAACCGAAAGTCTATGAATCAAACTTTTACTTTTAAAAAGATAAAGGATTCATCAAAATGTGCATATTAAAAATTCATGAATCAAATCCCTATTTTTGCAAATTGAAGAAAGAAGGATTCATATGAAATAATCATCACATAAAAGATCATCACATAGGAAATGATCATCACATATCAAAAGTCCATGAATAAAAACTCTTTTTTCATAAGTAGAGAGGAAGAATTTATAGGAAAAGATCATCAAATGAAGGTTAAAAAATTTGTGAATAAAACTTCAAGAAGGTGATAGGAAATGATCTCGATAAAAAGAAAACTTAATTTCCAAAAACAAAAACTGAGAAATCCAAAAAAATATATAAGAGGAACTCATTCATTTGGAAGATTTAACATGTCTAATTCTCTTCTAATAAAATCAAATTATTTCTCATTTAAAGGTTTTGTAAAAATATTAGTTAATTGATATTTTGTATCAATAAATTTGAAAGATATATCATGGTTATTAACATGATCTCTAATAAAATGATGCATAATATCAATATGTTTAGTTCTAGAGTATTGAATAAGATTTTTTATTAAACATATTACACTAGTGTTATCACATTTTATAGGTATGTTTTTTAAGTGAATTTCATAATTTTCTAATATATTTTTCATCCATATAACTTGTATATAACATGCACCTGTTGCTATATACTCAACTTTGACTATAGATAATGCAACCGAGTTTTGTTTCTTAGAAGATCAAGAGACAAGTGCATGACCTAAGAGTTGACATATTCTTGATGTGCTTTTTCTATTTACTCTACATCTAGCAAAATCTGCATCGGTATAAGCAATTAATTTAAAGTTTTTAAATTTTGGATACCATAATCCTATATTAAGAGTTCCTTTTAGGTATTTAAAAATCCTCTTAACAGCTTTTATGTGAGATTAATTTGGATTAGATTGAAATCGAACACATAATCTAACATTAAACATAATGCCCGGTCTAATTATAGTGAGATATAGTAAACTACCTATCATACCCTTATAAATCTTTTGATCAAAATTTTCTCCATCATGGTCCATATCTAACTTTGTGGAAGTACTCATTAGTATGTTAATAGCCTTAGAACTATCTATATTGAACCATTTTAATAGATGTAACGTATATTTAGTTTGACTAACAAAATTTTCATCACTTAGTTGCTTAATTTGTAATCCTAAAAAAAAAAGTCAATT
Organism: Musa itinerans; assembly: GCA_001649415.1. Taxonomy (NCBI): domain Eukaryota; kingdom Viridiplantae; phylum Streptophyta; class Magnoliopsida; order Zingiberales; family Musaceae; genus Musa; species Musa itinerans. Next base: position 48,326 of record LVTN01001184.1, read on the forward strand.
CGCCTATTAAGCTCATTTTGAATTCTTGGCTTATACTTTTGGAAAAATATTCACATAAAGACTCATTCGTAGAACAAAAAAAATATCATTAATATAAATTTAAACTATAAAAAAATTATTTTTAAAATATTTAATAAACAATATGGTATCAACCTTGTATTTCAAAAAATTATTCTTAATTAGAAAAGAACTAAGTCTCTCATACCAAGCCCTTGGGGCTTGTTTCAAACCATAGAGAGACTTAGACAACTTAAAAACATGATTCAAAAAACTAGTATTCTCAAATCCGTGTGATTGTTCAACATAAACTTCTTCGAAAATAAAGTCATTTAGAAAAGTACTTTTAACATCCATTTGAAATAACTTAAAATTATTACAACTAGCATAGGCAAGAAGAATCCTTATGACTTTAAATCTAGCTACAGGAATAAAGATTTCTTTATAATCAATGTCTTCTTCTTAGTTGAAACCTTTGGCCACTAATCTAGCCTTATTTCTAACCACGATACTAAGTTCATCTTGCTTGTTTCTAAAGACCCATTTAGTACCAATTACTAAATGGTCACTAGGTCTAAGAACAAGCTTCCACACCTCATTTCTCTCAAATTGATTTAATTCCTCTTACATTGCAATAACTCATGAATCATCTTTCAAGGCTTCGTCAATGCATTTAGGTTCAATTTGAGAAAGGAAGGCGGCGTTCGCACAAAAATTCTTGAAGGAGTTTAATTTAAGATAAAAAGGCTATATTTGCATAAAAAATTTTAAAAGAATAACGAGTTTGAACACCTTTTGATGTATCTCCAATGATTAGCTCCTTATGATGAGCATTTATATACTTTCAATCATTAGGTATGGATTCTTTGGAAGAAGATGCATTCAAGTTGCTTGAGGGATGAGAGTATTCATTCAAATTTAAAGCATCAAAATTAAAGTCATCATTAAAATTATTTTTATTAAATTTAAAAAACATATTAAAAAAACATAAATAGATTGCTCTATAATCAAAGTTCCTTTATTAAAGACACAAAAAACTTTAGATATAGAGAAATAACCAAGCAAAATGCTTTCATCGGATTTTGCATCAAATTTTCCTAAGGCATCTTTTTCATTTAAAACAAAATATTTATAATCAAAAATTTTAAAATAAGAAATATTGAGTCTTTTGTTGTTTCACAATTTATAGAGAGTTTTGAAAAGTAATAATCTTACAAGAACCCTATTCATGACATAGCATGTCGTGTTAACGGCTTCGGCCCAAAAATATTTGGGTAGGATATGTTCAATAAGTATGGTTCTTGCTATTTCTTATAAACTCCTATTTTTTCTCTTAACAACTCTATTTTGTTTAAGGTTTCTTGGAGTAGAGAAGTTGTAGTTATACCCATTTAAATCACAAAAGTTTTTAAAATCATAGTTTTAAAATTCCCCACCATGATCACTTCGAATAGAGGCAATCAACAAATCCTTTTTATTTTGAATTAATTTATAAAATTTTAAAAAATATTTAAAGTAATCACTTTTATGTGCAAGAAGTATGTCTAAGTATATCTACTATAATCATCAACAATTACAAAGGTATATGTACTATTTCCTAGGTTTGTTATATCAATTGGTCCAAATAAATCAATATGGATTAATTGTAGTGGTTTAGAGGTACTTATTTGATTTTTTAATTTAAAATTACTTTTTATTTGTTTTCTTAGTTGGCATGCATCGTAAACTTTATCTTTGACAAATTTAATTTTAGGTATACCTCTTACTAGTTCTTTAGTTGTAATTTATAAAATTAATTTTATACTTGCATGGCCTAATCTTCTATGCCAAAGCCATATATCATTATTTAAAATCGAAAAGCAAGTTTCATCGTAAAACTCATCAAGATCAATAGTATAGACATTGTTGGTCCTTAAGGCAATTAAAGTTCTATTTATATGTGGTGTTTCTATAATGTACAAGCATTAGATTCAAATTTGATGTTATAACCTTTATCACACAATTGACTAATGCTTAGTAAGTTATGTTTTAAACCATCTACTAAGAAAATGTTTTCAATCAAAAGGTTTGATTTGTTACCTATATTTCCTTTACTAATAATTTTTTCTTTATTGTTGTCTCTGAATGTGACAAATCCTTCGTCTTGGCTAGTGAGCTTAGAGAAGTATATTGAATCTTCGGTCATATGCCTTAAGCATCCACTATCAAGGTACCATCTCTTGCTCCTAGTTTGTGATTGTAAACACATCTATAAGAAAGGGGGTTTTCTTTTAGGTACCCATTTAACTTTGGGTCCCTCATAAATAGATCTACCTATCATTGAGTGATTTATGGTTCCTTTAGGAACCCAAACTAATTTGTATAGACTATACCTTTTAAATGGACATTTGTAGGTAAAATGATTATATTTTTCATAAAAAATATATTTTTCTCTAGGTGAGACATGTAATGTAGGTCATTTAACGAAGATAGTTAGCTTTTGTTGAGTTTTACTTACAAAGCCAATTTCTTCCTTTCTATGAACACGACCCTTATTAGCAATGATCATATTTAAAGATTTGTTATATATTTTAAATTTTTTTAATATTTCTTGTAGTAACAAATTTTCCTTTTTAAATGACTCTAACTCTTCACATTGAGTACAAGGAGTTAACATATACTTATCATGCTCATTTTTTAATTTTTCAAGTTCACTAGAAAGAGAAGCATAATTCTTTTTTAATAATTTATATCTTTTACCAACTAATTTACATTCATCAAACAAATCATGAAAAACACTTAATAATTTATCAAAAGATAAATGAGCTTCGATTGAGTCACTTATCTCATCGCCAAATGCCATTAATATGTAGTTAGCAACTTCTTCCTTGTTGGTTGGCTCTTCATCTTCGGATATACTTGAGTCGTTCCAAGTAGCTTTGAGCGCTTTCTTTTTCTTTGGTAGCTTCTTCTTTACTTAAAGATATTCATTTTTGAAGTACCCCAACTGTTAGGACCGGAGCGGCACTAAGAGCAAGTAGCTTTGAGCGCTTTCTTTTTCTTTGGTAGCTTCTTCTTTACTTAAAGATATTCATTTTTGAAGTACCCCAACTGTTAGGACCGGAGCGGCACTAAGAGGGGGGGGGGGAATTAGTGCAGCGGTAAAGAACGATAAACTTTCGATGATTTAAACACTTTCGGAAACTTCGTACGATAAAAGCAATGTTTCATTTAAAACCGTTTCGATTGCGTTGAAAGCGTACGTAATAAGATGAGGACAGTGAACTTAGCAAAGTAAAGGTTTGCATAAAGATAAATGCATAAACATAAACGCAAATCGATTTTAAAGTGGTTCAGTCAAATGACCTACTTCCACTTGCGAAGCCTTCTTCGATGAGGCTCCCAACTTCCACTAGCAAATCACTTTGAAGGGAAAGGATAAATACCCCTCTTACAACCTTTTACAAGTGGTTCACTCTCTTACAAATTTTCAAGGAGAAGGAAGGAGGTGAACACTCAAGCAATTGAAAACAAG
>LVTN01001184.1:55368-70243 GCA_001649415.1 Musa itinerans
GAAAAACCCTTCGGCAAGCTCCCTACTCATTCTCGGCTAGTTCCGGCAGCATTCCCGATGAACCTTTGGACTTCCGTCGAACTCTCGAACTCCCAACGAATCCTTCGCGCTTGACTCCGATACTTTGTTTTGCTTTATGTCTTCATTGTTATCGTAGTTAATCCTACACACACAAGCCAAAAACTCTACTCCGATCTAGACAATTATTACAATGCAAATTGACATTCTGTTGCCCGGCACGTCATTGGTTGGCGCTTCGTCCGATTCTTCAGCGCATCGTCCTCTCTTGCGGCTTGTTGCCCAATTGGTGGTTGACCTCTGCAACCCCGATATCCTTGGTGTAATTCCGCTCTCCTTGGCCCGATGCCCGACGTCCGAAGCCTTCTGCCGTCCAATATCCTGACATGATCTCCTCCGGCACAACTTCAATTCCTCCTGCATCAACTGTCTAATCCTGATCGAGTAGACCTGCATCACTCAAATTGCAGTTACACATCTAAACACAATCAATTAGTTTCATCATCAAAATCTGAGATTCAACACCAACTTCTTGCATTCATAGCATATTATTTTATCCTTTTTTAGTTTATTTTTATTTTTAATATCTTATTTTATTTTGTTCCTTCTTAAGAATTTTTTAAATTTTCTTGTAAAGAGTGTCAAGTCATCATCATCATCACTTGAGTTTTCACCCAAGTGGCATTTTTTGGTTCTAAGTGACATGTCCTTCCTATTCTTTGGAAGTTTGTTCTCAAGTTCATCATGTGCTATACATGTCATTTCATAGGTCATCAAGGACCTGATAAGTTTTTCAAGCGGAAAGTTATTTAGGTCTTTTGCTTCTTGTATAGTCATTAATTTAGGATCTTAACTTTCTAGAAGAGATCTTAATATCTTGTTAATAAGTTCAAAATCAGAAAAACTTTTACCAAGTGCTTTTATACCATTAACGACATCCGTAAAATGGGTGTACATGTCTCCAATGGTCTTGCTTGGTTTCATGCGAAACAACTCATAGCTATGAACCAAAAGATTAATTTTTGACTCTTTAACCCTACTTGTGCCTTTGTGTGTGACTTCGAGTGTGTGCTAAATATCATGTGCAGTTTTGTATATAGAAACCCGATTAAATTTGTTTTTATCAAAAGCACAAAACAAAGCATTCATCGCTTTAGCATTCAAGAATAAAGTCTTCTTTTTCAAATCATTCCATTTGTTCATTGGTTTGGAAGACTTCTCGAAACTACTTTCAACAATGTTCTATAATTCAAAATCCATAGAAAGCAAGAAAATTATCATTCTAGTTTTTCAATATGTGTAGTCCATTCTATTGAACATATGAGGACGAGTGATTAAAAAACCCTTTTGATTGCCCGAAAAAGTTATTTCTCTTGGGTGTTAAATCAAACAAGAAAAACTTGGCTTTGATACCAATTGTTAGAACCAAAATTGGCACTAAGAGGGGGGGGGGTGAATTAGTACTTACGATAATAATTACGTCGATTCGAAAAACTTCAATGATTTGGAAAAGCTTGATTCGATGAAACTCATATTGGAAATGATATCAAAAGTGTGCTTCACTTTAAAGTAAATGTAATAAGCAATTAAAATAGAGAACAATAGTAATGATAAGCAGAAAGAGAGTGTATACTAAATTTATAGTGGTTCGGTCATCGTGACCTATATTTACTCTCGATTCCTCCTTAATATAACTCTTGCAGATTCTAAACTTGGGGTTGATCTCTTTAGGGGATCGACCTCTTTGGAACTCTATAGGGGTTCCTCCAGGTTGCTGCTCAAAGGTAGCTAAAAAAATTTATCTATTCTTTGCAAAAGATGATGAATACATGACTATTTATAGGACTTCTAAACCCCAACTCCTAATATGACTTCTACTCAATACTTATACTTCTAACCAACTCCTAATATGACTCCTACTCAAGACTCCGACTCCAAATGCTTCTCTAAGAAGCAACCTCTAAACTAATCCTAACCTTAGCCGGCCTCTTCACCTCTTTAATAGGGGTCGGCTAGGTAAGTTTTACATGAATGCCCCTTTCAATGAAACTCAATTAGGACTCTTCTAGCTAGAGTCCTAACACTCCTCCGTTGAGGCCATCAGTGTCCACTAACAGTCTTCCTTCAATGAGTGAATACCAACTACCCTTTTACAACTCTTTCTCATTTTTACAAGTTTAGGAGACAACATTTACGAGCCTTGCATCTCTCTTAGAATGATTACAAAGCTAGAGAAGGACGAGGAGGACATTAGCACTATTTTAACACTTTTATAACTCAAAATCTCAAGATTTTTGTTTACACTTTCATACTCTTTAATGCAGAAAAGAGTGGGGTATTTATAGACCCTAATGGCTTCAAAAATAGAGCAAAAAAGTATCTCATCCTGGGTTTCCGGGGTATTGACGGTCCCATCGCCAATATTAGGCGATACCACCGCTTGTAGACTGACACTGGGCAGTACCACCACCTAGTCTTGGTGGTACGATCGCTTGACAGAGCTTTCGAGATTGGGCTATGGTGGTACCACCATATGGCAACATTAACTATCGACGGTACCATCACCCAAACCCATACCACCTAGGAGGCTGAGCCTCAAGTGATTTCACTGCCTAGTCTAGGTGGTGCCACTGCCTGACGTGGCTCCAAGTAGTTGAATGGGCCATCTAACCAGCTCATTCAGCCCTGTTTATGGCCCAATTGGCTCCTAATTAAGTTAGTAGGATTTTTTCCAAACTAACTCAAATTAAAGTCCTAACTATGATAGTTAAGGCTAAAATAATTATGATACAAGCAATCTAAGTTATCCATTGTGTCAATTGTTCAACCAAACTCTCAATGAACTTCTGACGAACTCCCGGTGACCTTTCGATGAGTTTTTGACGAACTCCCGGTGAACTTCTAGTAAGCTTTCGGTGAACTTTTGGTGAGCTTTCACTGCATTGTTCGATCCTTCGGTGTATCCCCTAATTCATTTGGCTCGATGCCCGATCATCGACTCTGGCCCAACATTCGATTCTTCTTTAATTGTTTTGCCTTTTTTGTGATCGTAGTTAGTCTTGCATCTTTATCTCAAGACATAGATTAGATCATTAATTCACCTATTGATTTTATTATCAAAATTCGAGATTCAACACCTATTAGCACCCGATCATACCTTAGTATGGCTCAATCCCTCACGAGACTAGTCTAGTGTGTGTCGTATTACCTCAAACTATTCCACCATGATCTCTGAACCATGTCACCTTCTGGTGACATCTCTATTGCATCATGATCATTATGGGATGAACTCGACTGTGATCTCTCTATGTGTGGCCTCTACCAACACATCACAAGGCCTCTACCACCTCCGATTGTGTTCTTCCCTTTGGCAATCAACCTTTATCCACCTACTCTCGGGACACACATAGATGAAGCACAATTCTATGATAGACTATCGCCTAGCAACTCTCGAAGTCCACCGACTTTACTGAAATTGGTGTACTATTGTTTAGATCCTAGGTCTCTGCCCCCATTAATACAATCTCTATTGTGCACCACTTCCTTCGTGGCAACTCGAGTGGCAACACTATGGAATATTCTCAAAGAGTACCCACCTTCATGTCCTCTTGCCCCGTGTTAAGGCCTTTTGACCCCAACTTTGCTTTCGTAAGTTGAGTCACCTTAGTTCTTTCATCCAATGCTTCACCGAGATAAAATGTATATGCCTCGGAGCTCCCTTTGTCTTTGGCACTATGTAGGATGAGTCTGCTTTATTATAATGAGGGACCCATAGAACAACATGATCCTGCTCTTGCCTTTACAAGAGTTTATGTTCTTCACCTATGTCCAAGGAAAGCTATATGCCTCTACTCCATATTCTATCTTCTATGCCGACTCCCTTTATATGGCTTGGATACTTCACCAAGTGACACCTAAGTTGCTCCGCTCCTCGATTTGCAGTGAGTTGATGGTGGCCCTCATGCTCACCATTTCATAGGTTAGCCCTCCGTTAAGTCCGATCTTTATATCGGCTCCAAGTATGCCTCCATTTAGTATTACCTTGGGCAGCTCTCCTACTTAATCTCGCAATATATCTACTAATACATTACCTCATGTGAGATCATATGATAACTCCTCGCCACTTACTTAGTCTATTGAGTTTTATGAAGTTGTTGTCTTGAGGTACCTCCTCCTTAACATGTGCGATCCGTTGCACATGGTTCTCCCTTTGGAGAATTGGAACTTATTCCTCTTGGATATTTGTCCCGTTGGAGCAACTTTTCTCTTCGCATCCTTCCCTCTAAAAGTTTTGGAGACCACCATCACCTTAGATTACTCCACCTTATTGAACAAATTATACATTATTCTACCCCCACAAATGCACATAACAAATTATGCATTATGTATTCTTCCCAGCTTACTTACCTCGTGATGCCTCTCGCACGAAGGATTGGCTATTCCTCTGAATGTCAATCTCAGATGCCCACTCCTCTGAGCTACTCCTTTCCCTATATCTTCATACCCGTTTCCCCCAAATGGTTGTGCTTATTGGCTACCATCAACACAGCCCCGCTAGGTCCCCATCGTTTACATGCCAAGTATTTTTATGTGTTATTGTCTTGCTCTGATATCAAATCTCATAAACTTAGCTGGTTTTGCCTAAGTCGTGTAGTACCCTTACATGTATATCTATAAAGGTCAGCCTTCCCAAAATCTCCTATGGTCCTTTAGGACCTACAAAAGAGAAAACGGGTTAGAGAAAACATTTCACTCATGATTAATAAATAAATATTTCATCAAATACTTTATAGTCAATATAAATTATAATCATAAACTTTGCAAGCTCTAAACGATCATACAATAAAAGGTCTAAGATGGTCTACGACAGACCAAAATCTCCACAAGTGTCTAAATGACAACTTCCATTTACAAGCCTAAAATGGCTACCAAAGTCAACCAAAATGAGGCTGTCAAGCCTACGACCAATCCTATACATGCTGTACAAAATATGAACAAAATCGAAAGGTATAAATATATATAAGCATTAAATCAAATACTCTGTTTATCATTTTATCCGTGACAGGATGGAACCACCACCACCAGCAACGAGGAAATGGTTATGAGCACTTGCACTTTAGGATCAAAAGTTGATGACCCTTTACCGACCTAAGTACTAAAGAAGCAATTTGCGAAGTCTGCCATTCTATGCCAACAACAAGATTTGTTGGTAGAGGACCCTCGATGGCTAGAGACATTATGGGATCAAAAGCGACTATGGGTGACAGAGAAGAATCAAAAGTCGATGTCCCTTCACCTACCCTAATCACCAAATAATCATCTTGCGAGTTGGGCAGATCTAGTAAGGGATAGGAAATGAGGTCAATGATTCCATGGCAATAGTAAGAATCGTCGACGATGAACCACCAATAGCCAAAATCGTTGATAGAGCAAGATGAATTTTGAGTGATAGAGAAGAAGGATCGACCATTTATAAAGAAATGCTAAGCAAATGCAATGTAGGGCACTCACAAGGGATAATTGGATAGGAGTGATTGTCCATCGATCCTATATGCCTCGATAGCAATGGGGACACACGTAGCAATAAGGCGACTATGATGCACACAATAAGCCCAATGGCTTGGAAGACCATCAATTGCATTGTAGTGAGAAGAGGATTGTGGCTCATGGCTTGGGGAGCTCAGGCTCATGAGGGTGGGGAGGAACTATGACATAGCGCCAATGGTATCTTGTGAAAGGGTTGCTGTCATTGACGAGGGATCACTAATGATCATGAGAAAGAATTAAGCCTTCTAGAAATTAGTAGAGTGTTAGAACCCTTGCGGATTCTAAGCTTGGGGTTGATCTCTTTATGGGATCGGCCTCCTTAAAACTTTATAGGGGTTTATTCCTCTAAGTTGCTACTCAAAGGCTGCTAAAATAATTCATCTATTCCTCTCAAAAGAAGATGAATATATGACTATTTATAGGGTTTCTAAACCCCAACTCCTAATATGACTCATACTCAAGACTCCTACTTCTAACCAACTCCTAATGTTTCTCTAAGCAATATCCAAACTAATCCTAATCTTAGTCGACATCTTCACCTCTTTGATAGGGGTCAGCTAGATAGGTTTTACATGAATGCCCCTTTCAATGAAACTTAATTAGGACTCTCCTAGTTAGAGTCCTAACAGACCCGCCCTCTTCAAATCAGCCTTGTCCTCAAGGCTGACGATCCATGAATTCTGGGAATTTGATCTTCAAGTCGTCATAGTTCTCCCAAGTGGCATCTTCTGCTTGTAGGTTTTCCCATTGTATTAGCACTTCAGTAGTGGGTCGTCATCGTCGAGTCATGATCCTCAATCAATAATGACACTCGGCTGGGTCTAGAGTTCTCCTTGTGTGGTCATATTTGGTAGATGGCTTTGAGCTGTCTTGTTTTGTCCCAACTTGAGCTTTAAACATGACACATAGAAGACTGGATGGATTCAGGAGCTGGCGGGTAAGTCTAATATGTATACTACCGCTCTGATGTGCTCCAAAATTTGGTAGGGTCCATAGAACTAAGATAAAAGCTTCATAGATGCTATGGTCTGGATTGATGTTTGCTTATACGGCTGGAGCCGTAGGAAGACCCAATCTCCTATTGAAAATTCTCTTTCGTCTTTGTGTTGATCATATTGTTGTTTCATTCGTACTTGAGCTGCAGTGAGATTATCTTTTAGCAACTTCAGCATTTTGTCTCTGTCCTATAGTTTCCTGTCTACTTGTTCTACTTTAGAGGTGTCCAACACATATTTTGGAATCACAGGGGGAGGTCAGTCATACATAGCCTCATAGGGAGTATTCCACCTTGGAAAGGCATTATCTCGAAGGTGATCAGTCATACATAGCCTCATAAGGAGTATCCTAACACATATTTTAGGATCACAGGGGGAGGTCGATCATACATAGCCTTATAGGGAGTATTCCACCAACTTTGTTCGACTATTGGAAAGCATCTTTTTTCAACAATGAAGGGGTGCATTGATCTTTCCATAGTTTTTCACGAACTTGTGGTAATAGCCTGTTAAACCGAGAAAGCTGTGTAGCGGTTTTATGTTCCTCGGGGTCGGTCAGTTCTGCATTGCTTCAATTTTGGAGGGGTCCACTGCCACACATTCCTCTGACATGATATGCCCAAGATATTCCACCTTATATTGAAGAAAGCTGCACTTCAATTTTTTGACAAAAATAACATGTTCTTGTAAAATCGTCAAAACAAATCGTAAGTGCTGAAAATGACTTTCAAGAGAAGGGTTGTAAATAAGGATATCGTCGAAGAAAATCAGCAGAAACTTACGAAGATAATTCTAGAAAATATCATTCATAAGGCTCTAAAAGGTGGAGGGAGCATTGGTGAGACCAAAGGGTATTACTAAAAATTCGTAGTGGTCATTGTGTGTTCAAAAGATAATTTTCGGTATGTCTTCTTCGTACACTCGTATTTGATGATACCCGGATTGAAGGTCCAGCTTTGTGAAGACTCGTGCTCTCTTTAATTCATCAAGCAATTCATCTACTACTGGAATAGAGTATTTGTCCTTAACGGTTATGCCATTGAGAGCTCGGTAATCAACGTATATTCGCCATGTTCCATCCTTCTTTCGTACAAGGAGCACTAGTGAAGAGTAGGGGCTGCAACTTGGACAAATAACTCCTATTTTGAACATCTATTTTATAATCATTTCTATTTCATCCTTCTGGAGATATGATTGCTGATATGGATGAATATTTGTTGGAGGTTTGCCCAGAAGAATCGATATACAATGATCATGCCGATGGTAAGAGGCAGGTTGCACGATTCGTCAAATATATCTGAAAATTCAGCAAGCAAAGGAAGTAGGTTTGGATCTTCAAATTCTATTAGCTCTCCCTTAGTTTGTTGCTTAAGTTGTACTAAAAAGTCGTTGCATGCTTTGTGCAAAACCTTCTCCATTCGTTGTGTGAAATCGTTATTACATCGCCCCAACGTTTCCCATGCAGTATCACCTGTTTCTCCTTACTATAAAATTTCACAATTAGTTTTACAAAGTTCCAGAAAACATCACCTAATGTCATTAGCCATTCGATACTGAGCACAGCCTCATAATCATTAAGAGGGAGGATGAAGAAATATGCAATTATCTCTTGGTTCTGCAGCAACATTTTCACCCGCGAGCATCTATGATCACACTTCAGAATTCATCCGTCGGTGACCTTAATGTCAAACCTGCTGCAATTCTCGATAAGTAAGGCCATCCAGATAGCAACCTTGTTGTTCATAAAATTATTAGTGCTCCTGGTGTTAATAAGAATGGTGATAGGTTGTTGCTTCAGAAGTCCTCCCACTTTCATCGTTTGCGGATTCGCATAACCGGCAAGGGCATGCATCGTAATATCAATCGACTACTGTTCTTCATCCGTGACCTTTTCATCATGCTCCTAGACCTCCTCCTCCATGTCTTCAAGAGGTTCAATCAGTAGGAGGTAGCCCCTTTTGCAACGATGATCGCGGTTCCACGGCTCATCGCAATGCCAACAAAGACCCTTTGCTGATCGGTCACGTAATTCTTCTCTTGTCAATTTTTTTGGCAGTGAAAGATGGCTGGGAGTAGAAGAAGGTTTATATGCCGCGGGCCTAGGAGAGGTTCTCATCCTCTGAGTATCTTAGTTGAGCCGTTCTTCTTATATTTGGGTAAAAGAAATCGTAGCTATCACGATACGGGGCTGTCGCGTCTTAACCTCCCCTTTTATCTATGGCTTGAGTCCTTCGATGAATGTTCTTAACAATTGATGGTCAGTCCAATCATGAGCAAGGTAGGATAGCTTCTCAAACTTGGTTTGGTACTCTTGAATCGTAGAGGTTTGTAGAATCTTTGCGAGTTGGCCATCGATATTTTCATACTTCGTAGGTCCGAAATAATTCAACAATGCGTTCTTAAATTAATTCCACGTCGGAGCCCCATGATTGTATTTCAACTAATTGTACTATTGAATAGCATCTCCTTCAAGGTGGATGATAGCAATTTCCACCATAGCATCATCCGATGTTCGGTAGTAGCGAAAATAACATTCGGCGCATGAAATGCACTCCATCGGGTCTCCTTCTTCCCATTGCGAGAAGTCCACCCTCATGCATGGCTGAAGCATGTTCGAGGGCTATCCCTCCTTCTTTGGAGGCCTCTCTGAACTCTCTCCTCACTGAAATTTGATTAGACTCGACGGTTGTCCAATTCTGAATTCTGCAAACAAAGCGCACAATTTGTCCTCCAAGCGTGATTCAAGCCGCGATTCAATCCGAGATTCCAATGCTTCAAATTTGGCATCAATTGGATCTTGAGAAGCTATAGCATATGCTTATAGATTAGAGATGTCCCTGTTACAATTCACGGGGAGATCAAAGGATGATCCGCGGTGGTGGAGATGACGACGGAATTCGACGATGATCTTTTAAGCAATTATGAGAATTGCTTTGGGCAATTGTGGAGGGCTGATAGATGGCTATGGAAGTGCAGCGAGACGCCAAGAACGCTGCTCTGATACCAAGTGTTAGAACCAATGCAGATTCTAAGCTTGGGGTTGATCTCTTTAGGGGATCGGCCTCCTTGTAACTCTATAAGGGTTCTTTCCTCTAGGTTGCTGCTCAAAGGTTGCTAAAAAAATTCATCTATTTCTCTCAAAAAGAGGATGAATACATGACTATTTATAGGGTTTCTAAACCCCAACTCCTAATAGGACTCATACTCAAGACTCTTACATCTAATCAACTCCTAATGTTTCTGTAAGAAGCAACCTCCAAACTAATCTTAATCTTAACCGACATCTTCACCTCTTTAATAGGGGTGATAGATTTTACATGCCCTTCTCAATGAAACTTAATTAGGACTCTCCTAACTAGAGTCCTAGAGTCTTTTATCTTTTTATGATTTTATTAAAAATATTTTAGTCTAAATCTAAGAAAAATTTGTTGATAAAAACTAAATAAGGGAATAAAGGCTTATTACTAAATTTGTTTATAATTATCTTAATTTTAATAAATCATTTACTTTCGAGACGACAAAAGCAAACATGAAACCCAAACGACAACAGCAGAGCTATACTTCTAATCCATCGTTTGCTTTTGTGGAACCACAATTAGGAGCTATGGATGAAATAGATCTCTGTACGTGGCCAAGAAATCTCTGTTACGACTTCCGTCTTCTTCCCCATTAACTCTTACGGGCCTTCGGTTCGCTATTCTTTCTGATTCGGGGAGACAATATCTCTAGGGTTTTCCGTGAGGACGGCTTCTCCAATTCCTTCGAGATGGGCCTTTGGGAATCCTTCCTCAATTGGCTTCGCAGGTACTCTTCCCCCTCTCCCTTCCTCCCGCACCCTCCATCAAGCGAAACAAAGTTGGGATCTTTTTTTTCTCCTTGTTTGTGTGGGTTTCATGTTGGATATCGGAATTCTGGCATGCTTGCTTGTATATGTCGGTTCGAGTTCATCTACTTTTGGTTTTATAATATTTGGAATGGATCCTATGGATTTGCAACAGAACTTGATGCCCTTGGTATACGAGCGAATTAAAGTTATTCCTTCCCGCTTGTAGTAATTACTATTGTGAAATTTGTTCGTTGTTAGATTACTTCTTTTTTCAGCTGGGACATATGGATTTACTTTGTTGGTTTTGAAAGCAGATATATGACATAATATTTATTTTTTTTCTTTTTCTTTTGTGTGCTAGTGTGGAAGTACTTGATTTGCAATGTATATATATATATATATTTTAAAATTTGGATACCTTGACGTGAAGAACTCATGTAAATTTTTAAGTTCCTAAATTTGTTACTTAAACCATGTGCTTCTTTATGTTTTCGTAACTATCGTTTTACCAATTGAGTTAATAAGAATAAAGAGTTGAGATCTGATGGATGGGATAGTTTTAGCTGATCAACTTGTCATTTTAGTCTATTTACATGCTGTCAACACTGGCATCGAAATGATAGAAATGATAATTACATTGTAGATTATGGCTATAATGTTTCACTCGGACAAATTACTATATATACTATGCTTTTCACATCCATCCTTTTCAAAGCATGACTTCTCTTCTTTGGTCTTGTGAAGTATGTTGTGTCATTTAAGTTTTCTGTTGAGCTTTTTTAATTGTTCATTTTTACAGAGTTTTACATTCTACAAATTCTTTTGGATAAATCAGATAGACTTTAAATCATTTAATAATTTAACTACTTAATTAATTTTCTGAATTCTGATCAAGCTGGATTTTCTGGCGTAATAATATATAAATGTGTTATTTGAAAGTTTCAAATGACAAAGGTCTCTTAGATCTTGATCTTTTATTATATCCCATCTCCTATTGTTTTTTAGAACATCATGGTGCTTCTCACATGGTTTAGGTGTTATGATGGTCTATGAGAGATGACATCATCAATGCCACTTTATTTATCACAAGTTTTTGTTATCTTCTTTTCATTCTTGACATATTATGTTTTTAGAGTAATTATTTTAACATGGAATGAAATTTCAATCTGTTATCGATGGTTGGATCAGTATGTTACTAGTCACATTATTCCAAGTATTAGTATATGTTAATACCAGTTAGTATTGACCGAACCACTAGAGAGAGTAAGAGAGAGAGGATTACTGACAGTGGATGGGAGGAAGTGGTAGCATGATAGGGAGGAGAAGCAGAGCAATGGAAGATGAAGAAGAAGAAGAAGAAGAAAAGATAACTAGAGAGAATAAGAGAAGAATAAAGTAGGTAGGATAGCTACATGTACCAAAGGCTACACTTACCCTCCCATAGCTACATTTATGCTAATCTCCTATGGTCTACTTAGATCCCCATTATGCAAACTTCTATATATTATTCTTGATGTGTTTTTAAACTAAGTTTTTTTTAATTACCTTCATAGTTGCTTCCTTTTAGAAACCAGTCAATGGGACCTTGTTGTTTCTATGCTTGCCATTATTTTAGAAACATATTGTAGATTCACACAGTTCATTAGTTAGTTAACTGCAGGATTAAGTTCTTTCGTTAATGTGAAGTATCACAATGCATTGCAAATAGGATTGATAATATTGTTTAATTTCACTACAATGACTATCTTAATTTTATCTTCAGAGTCCTATTTTGTCCTTCTCATGTCATATCATAAAAGAATATCTCCTTGTTTGAGGTGTTAATTTGGTGAACAATTTAGGCTGCCTTTTGATTATTATGTTAGTATAATTTCACTTTTGTTGTACTTGGTTTTGCTCTTTGAATTTTGGTAACATATGCACACCATTGTTTACAATTCTGGAAAGAGTACAATGGGTATCTTAAGAATTTTGTAGGCTTGTTTCATTAAGTAATCCAAGAACATGGATTGAGCAGACTTATAGGGATCTGATATGTTTAAGTTGTCAATTGAGTCCTTTTCTATTGTATAACCTTCAGCCATAGGTTTAATTAAACTAAAGTTAATTGGGTATATTTGTCTTTTTTATTTTTCTCATATTTTCAAATGAATATTTAGTAATATATTGGGAAGAGTTTTCTTGTTAAATTAGTGTTTACCTTATTTGATTGTGGATTGTGAGATTACTTAATGAGTCTAATTGGTTTCTTTAGAGTTTTGAGCCTGTTTGTATTGTATTCTGATTAGAACATGTTAGGAATATAATTATAAAATTAGGTTTGGTGTGTACCCAACCTCAAATACCTGGGACTTTACGTTGTTGTTGTTGTAATTAGGTTTGGCATGAGGCCTTTTCAGTTTGACACTTGTTGTCCTATGTCTTTTAATAAAAACAAGACAAGTTATCTCCCAAAGTTTCGGTTGACTTCTATCTTGTTTCTGTATATTGCATCAAGTAGTCTTATAAGGATTCACATTTAATACTTAATATAGCTATGCAACAACTAAATGGAAGATTGATCAACCAAGATTTTGGAGAAACATATAATAGCTTCGGTGATCCTCATAATAACTAAAATACTAAATATTACTGAAAAAATCCAGATCTGATAAAAACTCTGATCTGATTTGCATGCTGATTATAATAATGATGAGACCATGATTACCACCACAATATTACATTAGTGGTAAATTGTTTATTGGTTTCAGATGTTGTGAGAGCAATTTCATGGATGACACCATCTATATCACAATCTTCATCTACATTTGAGTTACATCAATGATCTTGAACCACCTTTCGTGGATTTAAAGTGATCATTTTGGTGACAATAGGCATAATTTAAGGAGTGAAATTAAATTTTAGATTTAATATATCCATGGATGTGGGCACTCAGCTCCTTGCTTAAGCATTTGGGTGAGGCAAGGTGAGGCCCTAGCGCATCACTCTTGCATTCCTACAGTATAGCTTCATTCTTTCGGATTGCCACTATAGTTTTAGGATCTTCAACCATGGCAACCATACTTAGTACCATCGATTTAGTAGTTAAACTTATGTAATTTGATGTTTCAGTGGTGATATGTTGAACATGAAATAATATAAAACTCATATAATAAACATCATTGATTATATTTATAATAATTATTTTACATTGGTGAAAACCTTGCTTCGCTCGGATGGCATTTAGGCAAGTGTCTAGCATCTCAGACATTTTGGAATCTTAATATTTTTTAGGTCTAGCACCTTTGACAATACTGAATATATCATGTTTATGACTCTTCTGTCCATTTTTTTAATATGGTTTGTAATCTTTATCTGAAACATGCTTTGGTTCATTATTTATTATTGTCTAGTCAAAAGGTTCCTATATTTACTGAACATTTGCTCTGTTAGGTAGAATTTATTTGAAGAACCTTAAATCAAGACTTTTTTAGTCTGACCAATCCGGATCGACTGAACACATGGCAACCAATATTGCCAACCTATCATATATGAATATGTTTAATATGGATTAAAACCGTACCAATCCATTGTGCGACCGTTATGATTCTGATATTGAAATAGTAAACCTTGATAATGAACACATAATGGAATTTTGATTCCTTTCATGCTTTTCGACCTACCTATCATGCAACATGCATGTATGTTTAACTCCTATTATAAGTAATCAAGAAACCCTATTGTTTTCTTTAATGAAACAACATAAATGGTATATCTTGTCTCAAAACATTGCACGTCCTACATGAGTAAGATTGGACCTAGCATATAGTTGTTTAAAAAGGCTTCTTCTTCTTCTTTGCTAGCTGGCATTGGAAGAGGGCATGCTAATGGGCCATGATGTTCTGAACATGGGAACAGGTGTTTATGATCAAAATGGAAAACTGAAAAGAAAATTTCAACTGATTTTGAGAATAAAGACTCATGCTTTCTATATTTTCAACGATACATTTTTTTGTCTTCTCCTCTTTGGTGAGATTCTGTTCCTCTCCTCATGTTATGCCGCACTCTCCCGTGTAATGGTGAGCAAACATGTGAAAAATCCTATATGTTAGAACCCTTGCAGATTCTAAACTTGGGGTTGATCTCTTTAGGGGATCGGCCTCCTTGGAACTCTATAGGGGTTCCTCCCTCCAAGTTGCTGCTCAAAGGCTGTAGAAAAGATTCATCTATTGCTTATCAAAGAGGAGGAATACATGTCTATTTATAGGGCTTCTAAACTCTAACTCCTAATAGGACTCCTACTTCTAACCAACTCCTAATAGGACTTCTACTCAAGACTCCTATTCCTTTGCAACTCCAATTTCTTCTCTAAGAAACAACCTCCTAACCCTAGCCGGCCTCTTCATCTCTTTAATAGGGGTCAGCTTAGGTAGGTTTTACATGAATGTCCTTCTCAATTAGGACTCTCCTAGCTAGAGTCCTAACAGACCCGCCCTCTTCAAATCAGCCT
>LVTN01001184.1:76588-93956 GCA_001649415.1 Musa itinerans
TTTAAGCAATTGTGGAAATTGCTTTGGGTGGCTGTGGAGGGCTGATGGATGGCTGTGGAAGGGCAGCGAGACGCCAAGAACGCTGCTCTGATACCAGGTGTTAGAACCCTTGCAGATTCTAAACTTGGGGTTGATCTCTTTAGGGGATCGGCCTCATTGGAACTCTATAGGGGTTCCTCCCTCCAATTTGCTGCTCAAAGGCTGCAGAAAAGATTCATCTATTGCTTATCAAAAGAGGAGGAATACATGGCTATTTATAGGGCTTCTAAACTCTAACTCCTAATAGGACTCATACTCAAGACTCATACTTCTAACCAACTCCTAATAGGACTCCTACTCAAGACTCCTATTCTTTTACAACTCCAATTTCTTCTCTAAGAAACAATCTCCTAACCCTAGCCGGCCTCTTCACCTCTTTAATAGGGGTCAGCTTAGGTAGGTTTTACATGAATGTCCTTCTCAATTAGGATTTTCCTAGCTAGAGTCCTAACACTGTACATCGGGGAAAGATAAGGAAGATAAATCAGGAAAAATTATAGACAAGTAAAACAAAATGAACCGATCCAGTTGTTGGACTGGTGTTGCCCAACTTATTTAGATTGTCTAACATATCTGTACAGTTACTAGCTGAATCAATTATCGGTAAGCACTCAGCCCAAACATGCTGATGCTTAAAGCTATGTTACTCTTATAAGTTGGCTGAAGTGCGAGAGCCTATTAGGATGGCCAGTGTATTACAATTAATTCTTTAGTGGACATCAGACAACATATGACCAGAGTTTATGACTATGAATTATCATGTACATATCAATGTATATATCTAACATCAGCTGACTCATAATTTTGTATATACTTGAGCCAAGTTTTTCCCTTTTTTTTGCTGGTTATGGATATGGCATGAAGAATAATGCTACAAATTTTCTTTTTTCATCCTAAAACTAATTCCCTATTAATGTTTCAACTTTGAAATTGCTATATTGATTTTATTTATATGTTGTTGGAAGTAACTATATTAGAAGCCTCATGATCAAGATCTGGTTCTAGTTTTAACAGTTTCCACTTCAGTTTGTTTTTCAAGCAGGAAATGGAACTTTCATTAATCGGCCTTCAAAATGCAGGAAAGACATCGCTTGTTAATGTTATTGCTGTGAGTTGTGTAAATATTTTTTCCTTTCAATAATTTTGTTATTAAATATTTTTCTTCTCTTTTTCAAATAAACCTTTTCTCTTTTCTTAAGTTGAATAGTTACCTTCCTTTTTTAACCATAAGTATTCTGAATTCATTAGACTGGTGGCTACAGCGAGGACATGATTCCTACCGTATGTACTTTACCTCAAAATATGCTTTTAACATGTGATTTGATAAACTGTAAGTCTGCCCTTATTCTGCTTCTGAAAACCAGGTGGGTTTCAACATGCGGAAAGTTACAAAGGGAAATGTCACCATAAAACTCTGGGATCTAGGAGGGCAACGGAGATTTCGCACAATGTGGGAGCGATACTGTCGTGGAGTCTCTGCAATTCTGTAACTTCCCTGCATCAACTACCTATTTCGCAATACCAAATTGATTCTTAGTGCAAAGAATTCAAATGTCATGATCGTAAGATAACTGTAGATGATGTCTCATGTGATAAGTCAGGACATAGAATAATTTTAAGATCCATTTGGGGAGGACTTGTGATAAAATCCTTAGAGTAGATTGCAGATTTATGATTTGTGGGAGGATTGAAAGTGAAGTTGAAAGAAGATAACTCTGAAAGAGAAAAAGATGTAGATTGCTTATTGAAAAAGGAATGTCTAATCATGCAATTGCAAAAAACTTCTTGAGCAACAATCTTGGACTTAGCAATAGCATGG
Source organism: Musa itinerans (assembly GCA_001649415.1). Classification (NCBI taxonomy): domain Eukaryota; kingdom Viridiplantae; phylum Streptophyta; class Magnoliopsida; order Zingiberales; family Musaceae; genus Musa; species Musa itinerans. The sequence goes on from LVTN01001184.1 coordinate 78,447, forward strand.
ACTTCTTGAACAAGCTCAGCTTTCGAGGCTTCTCTCTTGCTATCAATTCTCTCTTTTGTCCTGCATCCTAGGGCTACTGACCCTTCTTTACTTTTGTCTCACAGAAGGGACTTCTGATTTGAGTCTAACTTGAATTAATCTTGGGCTTGAGTTTTTGGGCCAACTGAACTTGGACTTGAGGGTTGATTGTCCTTGGTCTCCCCCAATTTGGTGATTCAACTCTTGTTTAAAGATGGTAAACCCTACTTCGCTAGTTTCTTTCGTGAACCACCTTGCTAAACTCAAATTTTGCCCTTTGAATTCTATGCTGTTTTGTTGCCTCGTCTTGTAGTAGTTACCTTCTTTTCAATGATGGAGTTTTCATCCAAAGTCTTCTCTTGGTCGGCCATCAAATTACATATCAAAGGCAACGCCTTGCTTGGCTTGTCATTTAACATCGATGACTTGAATGCCTTCAAGTTCTCCACGTTCGTAATTGAGTACATCTCCATGTATGGAGGTACCTTGAGTTGACAAGTGCTGTTTCTAATCTACTTCAATACTTTGAACGGTCCATATCGGATGAGATTGAGTTTCTTTCCTTCTCTTTTTAACCATTTCTTCCTTCCAGACGAGGTCACCTTCTTAGAATTGACCCTCAACACAATGTCGGTCATATCGCACCTTGTATTTTTACTGAACCCATTGAAGTTGTTCAACATCCTTGTGCACTTGTCGGATGTGCTCAAGAAATTTCTTGGCTTGTAGTGCTACATTGCCTTCTTTGGAGGTTTGTGATGTTGAATCGATCATAAACTACCTTGAATGATGTTGCTTTGAGGTAAGTAGCCTAATAATACCTTGAATGATGATTTGGTCATGGACTTGTGCATTGCTCGATCGAATGAGAATTACAAATATGGTAGGCTTCCGTCTAATGTCTTCGGATGACGTGATTTGTGTCCTCGTACCATCATGTGATTCACTACTTTGGTTTGTCCATCTGTCTGTTGATGAAACACAATGCTTTTCTTCAATTGGGTGTCTGTTATGGCCAAGGTAGACAAGGGTTTGTTTCCCTAACTCGCACTACTTTGGGTTGAGCTACACTTGGTGTTTCTCCAAATGGTTAAACACCTTATGTGTGCTTAGTATGTTTTGTCTTGATTGACGTGCTCAATATGTTCATCCTTTGATCGTCGATTGATGAGAATGTCATCGAGGTAGATGATGACGAAGTCACCGATGTGTGGACATAGCACATGGTTCGTCAATCGCATAAATGTGGCTGGGGCATTGCAAAGTTTGAATGGCATGACTAGCCACTCGAACAACCCTTAACACATCTTGAAGGCTGTCTTCCGTGTATCTTCTCGAACTCGGACTTGATGATAGCCCGACTTAAGGTCCGATTTAGTTAAGATGGTGGTGTGTTGGAGGTGGTCTAGTAGATCATCTATCCATGGTAGGCGATACCAATTTCCCATTGTGATCTCGTTCTAGCCACGGTTGTCAAGGCACGTGCACCATCCTTTGTCCTTATTCGACACCATCACAATTAGTGATCGAAAGGGGGAACAACTTGGTTTGATGCTGCTGCTCTTGGTTACCTTAACCACTTGTTGTCAATTTTTCCTTTTTTAAAACTAAGCTATGATACATGTTGAGTTCGGTAATGGTGCGTCCAAGATGAGCTATATTTCGTGCTTTGTCACTTGCCACTGAGGTAGTCTATTGTTATTGGTGAAAAGGTCTGGATACCTGCTGGTGAGTTCTTGTAACTTACTATTGTCCCCTTTCTTGTATGCTGATTATAAGGATAAGGCGTGCGATCTCGCTTCGACTAGCTGGATGAGTATTAGCACAAATCTTTATCATACTTTCATCATCCTTTTTATTTGGCCTATTGTCATAAGATCGACTGCATGGTCGCTCTTTTGTTGCTTGATGATGAACCTTTTGCTATGACTAACAATACAATTACATGTTTATATTGTTGGGACCATTGGTAAAATGTAACATCTCGGTCTTTCAAAGATTACCTGACATATGTCAAGGGGCACCACTTTGCATAATACCTCATCGATGTATTTGCTGGTAGTGATGAAGCAAAATTTGCACTACTGTTCTATCCTCGTCCCTACATCTTTTTGGATGAGGTGTGGTTTGTAGGCCACTAATCTACTCTTGTTGTGAATTTAAAGTGCCTAAAACATAGAACTAAAGCAAAGAGTTCTTGAGCGATAATCGGTCAAAAGTTCTCACGTGACAAGCGCAGACAGATCGCTGCAGAATGCTTGCTATCGGTTCCCCCTTTCTTTCCTCCTCTCACCAAACTGACAATACCTCTGATAGGGTTGTGGAAGGGTTGTTATTCGTTAATGTTGTTGTTGTGTCTTTGAATGTCGAGGACGAAGATGAAGCCGTTCGTTGATGTTGGTTCTTTGCTATAGATTTTTACCGCAGGCTAAAAGAAGATGGCTCCTTGATTGCTGATCTTGGGTATTGCTGGAGAAGGGTTGCCGAGACATTCTTCCTCTCAGTGATTTAAAAAGCGCTAGGTGCTCGTCCAAGCGCTTGCCTGAGCGAAGTGAGGTGCTAAAATATAAAAATATATAATATAATTAATAAATATAATTATTTAAAATTTTAAATAAAAATATGCTATTAAATTAAGAAAATCTAAGGTACAAAATCACAATTTCACATTAACAAAAAGTCTTAAAATTCAAAATAATAAAATTTTACATCAAAGTCATTCATTATAATCAATATTATTGTCATTTTTACACAAATCATCTTCATTGAATTCGTTCTCTTCCTCTTGTCCTTCTTCATCCTTGAGATGTTCAACATTGTCTTCTGGTAAATTCTTATAAGATTTATTCTTTTGGGTCTTCTTTTCATTCATATAACTCAGCAACTCTTCTTTTATCTCAAGTGGACACTTTTTGCAAGCTGTTGCATTCTTGAAATTTCCTACTAGATGTTGTTTTGCACGAAAAATATCACCTCTAGTAGTCTTATTGTAGAACATGCAAGTCACTACATTAGGATCTTTTAGATAATTATACTTCCATGCAAGATCTTTTTTTGATGCCATTGGAGACTATTGAGTTGCTCTGTACACTTGCCATTTATCTTGAAACCTAACAATAATTTCGAATAAATAAAAATTAACAGTATTAAAATCAAAATAATATACTATTAATCTAATAAATATAAATACTGTTACTAGTATATAGTTAATAGTATACTGTATACTGTTAACAGTATACTATCGAAAGAGAAGAGAAGAGTGTAAGGGAAGACCGAGGGTGCTGACTGAGAAAAGCGAGAGCGGCAACAGCGAGCGACGACAGTGGCAGCGGCAGCAGTAGCAGCGAGCGGTAATAGTGGTAGCGGCAGCGGTAGCAGCGACAACGGGAGCGGCAAGCGGCGACAGTGGCAGCGGTAGCAGCGAGCAACGGGAGCGGCGAGCGGAGATAGTGGCAACGGTAGCAACGAGCAACGGCAGCGGGAGCGGGAGCGGCGAGCGGTGACAATGGCAGCAGCAACGAGCAGCGACAGCGGCAGCGAGAGTGGCGAGCGGCGATAGTGGCAACAGCAAGCAGCGGGAGTGGCCATAGCGACAGCGTGAATGACGAACAAGGTTAGGGTTGGGGAAGTCGCGCTGATATCGGTGCTTTAGTTGGTTCGATTGAACCAACTAAAGCATCAGAGACCGAACCGAACCTAAAACGCTGGTTCGGTCGCCTGGTTTAACCCAAGTGTTTGCTCGAAGTGCCCGGCGCCTGGGCTCGGGCGAGCGCCCAAGCGGCGCCTCTTTGAAGCGTGCCACCTGGAAATGAAGCGAGGCGCTCAAGCCTCACCTCGCCTCGCCTAACTGCCTAGGCATGCGCTCGAGCGCCTATTAAAATCACTGCTTCCTCTTCTTTTCTTCTTTTGCCTCTACTCTTGGCTCGTAAGCTATCCTAGGCTGACTAGAAGGATAGATAGAAGGAAGAAGGGCGCTATTGTCCTCCACTTCTCTTTCTCTTCTTTTCTCCTCTCTTCTCAGCTTGGGGCCGACTGGCTTCTTGAGAGAGGGCACAACTTGGATTGATTTCAAAGGGGCTGCAACCCCTTAGATATATAGGATTAAGGGCATCCAAAGTTTTAATGGAAGCTGCCCGACTAGGATTGGGATTGATCTGACTTGGGGATGCTTTTGATGGGTCTCTCCTCCCTCTTTTATAGTCGAGATAGGGCAAGATTCCTAAGGGTTTTAGGACTTTCCTTGTAGAGCTATGCACCTTCTCCTTCAAGTAGGAGTACGCCTCCCTTGGTGGCTGCCTATATTTGGATGAGGGTTGCCTTAATCCTAGTCCTACTAGAACTAGGATTAAGGTGAGTGGGCTGTTGTGATATGAGCTTTGCTTGGCCGATAGGGCTTTGAGGCTTCAAGAGGCCGTTGGATAGGGATCGGCCCTTGATTTGAGATCGTCCTTGATCAAGGGCAGCGCTCACCCAAATAGGAGCAGCCACCATGCAAGGGGGGCACACTCCTCGGAGTAGAAGACTGTTCACTTGCCCTATAGGGAAAGTCCTAAACTCCTTAAGACTTTTGCCCCACCTTAGCAATAAAAGAGGGAGGAGAGCCCCTCTACAGAATCCCAAGAAGCAACAGTAAGGAGCCCCAGTTGACTAAGAGCAAGAAAAGGAGGAGAAATTATGCAAGGTGCTGCAAATCTCTAACTGCAGCACCTTCTTCCTTGAGTTCCAACAGTTGAAGTCCATCTAAACTTCATCTAGTTGTTGTGAGAAGTCCCAAAACCCGACTACCTCATGTCCAAACCTCGTGTTGCAGCAAGAGAGGAGACTAAAATCGATAGTGATCCGTAATCTGTCGAGAGCACCAAGGTGCTAACTAAAGACAACTTTCATTCTTGTGAAACTTATTAATCTCTTTTGTGCTTTTATTTTGTTGCTTAGCCCTTGTAATGTCACTTTAATCCTACGAGCAATAGTGGTAATTTTCCTTTTAGTTTTTATGCTTGATTTTTAGTGATATCTATCTCCTCCACCAAAACTTCTATCCCCGAGGTGGGATGTCGGATCGTCGGATTGTCGAACCCGAATCCAATATAAACAGCATACCAATCTATACTAATGCATCATATGTCGATATGTTAGTATGTACCAAGGTTTGACATATCGAAGCGTACCACTCAGTACAGGCGGTATGTACTGGCCCAATAGAGGATCGGTACGGGCAGTACATCGGTAGATCCTAGTGTACCATGTGTTGGTACGTTCGATACAGCTCGGTACATACCGTACTAACAATTGATTAATACACCCGTACGAACCATGGTATGTACCAACAAATCCAAAAAACCACCAAAAATGCCCAAAAATATTTTAAAAATAGAAAAGACTTATTTTAAGCCTTTTAAATAAACTTGAATGCAATTTTAATTATATTTCAATAAGAATTGAGTCGAAATAAGGTTTAGTTAGTGAATTTAACCTTTTTTTGATGTTGAGTAGCAACTTTGAAGCATGTTTGTTTCTTTAATGTTGAATCATCTATAAAGATACGAGTAACGTTAGACTCCATTTCGAAACTTGTAGATTTAAGAAAATTAAGTAATAAACTAAAGCAACTTGTATACACCTCAAATTGAATGATAGGTATCCATATCTGGTTGATCGAGTTCCTTGATCCTTTGAATTTGTTTATCAATATGGTATGCCCTCCGGAGTTAATCTTAAACTAGTCATATGGCTTATTGTACTAGTAAACTGTATGCCATTGGTGCATCAGTGTGGTAATAGTTGTTGCTTAAGTGTCATAAATAACACGTCTGAAGAGACTCCTAAGGGGCATATAACTGTGGTCTGGGGAGGTTGGAGTATACCAGAACTAGTGTTGCCACTAACCTACTGTCCCGTATCATAAGAATGATTGACCTCGGGAAATTACCCTGTTCGAAGAAAAAAGGATGCTCGTCAATGTGAAGGGGATACCTAGTAAGAAAACTATACAAAAAACACAATCATGATTCCAGTGTTCAAATGGTAAGCCAACAAACTGAACCCAAACTAGGGTTGGTAGAGTCCTTTAGGTGAGCGATTGAAAGTTGGCACTCTAGGGCATAAGATGAAGCACCTCACCTCACCTTCCAAGGGAAGCAAAAAAAGGAAAAAACCCCTAGCCATGTCAATGAGGGGAGAAGTATAGTTCCACAAACGAGAAAGCTGATCTAAGAAAATATTACGGAGGAGGATGCTGGAGGAAACGATGCACCAAGCTAAAAACCCAAGCCTTTCGACATTCCTTAAGGCATGCTTCGTCAAACTCAACAAAATTTGTGGAAGACTCAGAAATCTGGTTGTAAACACAGGAAGACAAGAAAGGAGCCTGATGCTGGAGAAGTAGAGGAACCTACAAGCATTTGAGCCCAGATCATCTCACAGGCAACAACACCAGCAATAGATCGACCATGAGATGCAGGAAAGTAGTCCCAAGAAGCATGCTGCTGGGAGGATGAAGCGGCCCTAGGATCAGGATGGCACACTGGCCTCTTCAGCCTGGGATCGGATACCAAAGAGGAGGCTACCACCATCTCCTTGCCCTTATTGCCGGAGCCAGCAGGAGGAGCCATCTGACATCTATCTTCAGCAGATACTTCCTTTTACTCGGTTTATGGGGTATTAGCAACTGCTTGAAGGGCAAGTATTTGGGCGTTGCTAACCTGTCCACCACCGGAAACCCACTTACTGTCAGATTCATATTAAGAGTATTGGCATGACATACTTGAAGTAACTTGATTAGTAGTAAAGTTAAATGTGTTATTTTGTCATCTTCAAATTAACATGTCAATAATATCAGTCTTATAAATAGCAGATTTTGTCATTGCTGGCTTGACTAGCTTGTATGAGGAGTTCACGTAGTGTAAATAGGTCAAATCTATTTTGCAGGTTAGGTGAAATAGCATGTGTAGTTGTTGGGCTGAGTTTGGATTTAAACTTTTGACATAATTATTAAATGGTATGGGTATGGGTTGAGAATTCTGTTCTAGTATATGCATCTCAACTCAACATGACTTGACACCCCTAGATGGCGGAGCCAAATGCTCCATATACAAAATGGGCAAATGTTGAAATGCTTGTTCTGTCTTCTAAGATGAGTGACAGGGGCATTTAGACTCTTCGGGAGTTATGTTTCAGCTTTCTGATAGCTACATTTGTGCTTCCAAAATTCTGACAGATATGTGGTAGACGCAGCAGACAGAGACAGTGTGCCCATATCCAAAAGTGAATTGCATGAGCTGCTGATGAAGCCATCCCTCAGTGGAATCCCCTTGCTTGTTCTTGGCAATAAAATCGACAAATCAGAAGCTCTTTCCCAACAGGCGCTAGTTGACTTCTTGTTAGTATTCTTACGTACTACACATTGTTTATTCAACAATTTTTCTTATTTCTTTGATTTGTCATTCTTCTTGGAGTTGATTTGTTATCTAGGGGGCTGGAACACATCAAGGATAGGGAAGTCTGCTGCCACATGATCTCATGCAAGGAATCAGTTAACATAGACATGGTTATTGATTGGCTCATCAAGCATGCAAGGAAAGCAAAGTAATGGATTACCACCTGTGGTGTGTTTGGGTTGCTTGTAGGAATCTGTTATGAAGTAAATAATGCTTATTTCAAATTTGTGATTCATGATTTTAAGAGCAACACAAGAATTCTGGATATCTGCTTGTATTTTGATGGTTCATAATGAGTAAAAAGGTACTTGTCTACACAGTTTGTATAGTTGACAGTATATCAGATTCGAAATTTTACAATTAGAATGTTGTGCTTTTGTTATATGAGTAATTAAAGCTTCGTATTGAATCCTTTTAAGGCTTGAAGGAGCAGCTTTATAGGATGTTTTGGATCATTTTTTATTCATATTAAATTATTTATAAAGATAATTATTAGATTACGAGTCAAAATTTTAATATTCAAATAAATCAAGTAATAATTGGATCAATGGATATATATGATTGGACAATCAAAATGAATAATAGGACTTCACAAGCAGGATCTAGGTTTTCGATTCTATGCATTTATATATTAATGTGATATATATGTTGGACTTAATCCTAAAATTATTATCATAATATAATATACTGATAGATTGTACGTTATTGGTGCATTAATGTGGTGATGGTTGTAGCTTGATCGTTTTGAATCATACGTGTCAAAGGTAACTCCTAATGTTTTATTGTGATATGTATTAGTGTCAGGTTGTAGAATGTTGGAACTCTTAACTCTTACTTTCATCACACGTTTATTCACTTTTTATAAAAGTGAATAACAGACAATTTTTTTTATTAACATACTGATCACTTTACATTTTCCACTTGACATAAGATAGCACCAATTTATTTTAAAGAGGAAGAAATCAATAAATACGTAAAGAGCTTTCGAGGTAAATTTGCTCGTAGACATACATACGTTTTATTTCTTCAGACCAGATCTTACCCCTCAGTTAAGAATGTCTACATTCAGGGTTTTAGCCTCATTTAAAAGTTTAACAGGCTTCAGATGTGCAACCATAACAATCTACCAGTATCATTAACTTCTATTAGCTGCATGTGCCCCTTGATAACTTAGCCAGAACTCTCCCTTTATGGAATTGTTGGAGTAACGTGATCTTCCCCCTCAAATTGCTCAGTCTTTGCTGGGATCATCATTCCGTTCTAATTGCATTGCACTATAAGCCACCACGTTGCCATCAGTGTTCTCATTTCCCTACCTGCCATTCAGTAAACCTACTGAGATGCAGCGTCAATTACCACAATTACTTTCCCTATCTTTATTTGGTCGAATGTTCAAACTGTTGCAACAGTGTCTACTGTTAATTGTGCTCAACAATAACTACATTGGTTCTGTTAATTGTGGAACTTTTGACAACATGACAGTTATCTTATGATGCAAATTGACTTGATGTTTAACATAAGACAGCATTTAAGCTACAACTGTAGACGCACAATGACATCATAAAGGGTTACGATGGGATTTGAAAAAGTTGAACGGGAAATGATAAAATAATAATTTGAAGCCATAAGCATGAAATTAGAGATTAGGCTGAAAAGGAAATCAAATATGATATAGGAGTTTCTTGAGAGGATCTTGTGGTGAATATACCAGTCAGAATGAAGCCAGGTTTAGGGAAAAAAAATTAGTTGCAAATCAAAAATAATTTATTTCACAGTATCCTTTTCATCTATTTGATCTACTCCATATGGTATTGTGGAAACTTGGTTGCGGATGGTTATTTCATTCTTGTATATTTACTTTTAAGTGTTCTACTTTACCAATAAGTTGACTAATTTGTGATCTGTATATAATATTTTGAAAAAAATTATAGGATATTTTAAAGTATGATTTGATGTACCGTCAAAATGATATGAAATGAGTAACACGTATTGACCCGATAATTAATCATGAATCATCTTGTATATAATAATTAATCATGAGTCGTATTAGGTGATATGCCTTTTGTACCTGTTCAAATGATCAAAACTTGATCATTATTGATCTAGAGCGATCAACAACAGTCAAATTTTGATCAAAATCAATCGAGGGCTCAAATTGAATTAATTCTAAAGAATAATTTAATCGTTGTACATACTTGAATACCTAATAATTTCATTCCTCACTCTCTTTTACCCTATTTCAATCTTATATCTTCAAACACTCTTTGTTAGTCAATCACACTCTCTTTCTTATAAATTTTTATTTTTATTCAATATCAATAAAAGAACAATTCAAAACATACTAGAAAACTGCTCATCAATATCCCAAAAAAATAAATTCATATCCCTTCCTTATTTAGATTTTTATTAAAATATAACTAAATTATGTATTTAATTTTAATTAAAATATCCTAATACATATTTTTTTCCTATTTTTTTTTGATATTTTAATAGATTTTTTAACTATTTTTAAAATTATCAAACGTTTTAATGTACCGTGTGTAGACATGTTGGTACGGACTCATAGGTATTAGATCGGTAAATACCAATATAGTTGATCAGTATGAAATTACAATCTTTACTTTGAAGCATAAATTGTAGATGAGGGGATGTCATCTTTATTTAGAAAGTTTATGATATTGGAATATTATCTCGGTGCAGAAAATCTTGATAATTTATATTTTCATAATTGATTATTGATAGCATGAATATTTTTTGTATGAAAATATTTGATTTAAGCTTTACGATTGATATGCCTAATTTATCGAAGATAGCTCGAGGATTTTAGTAGGCTTGGGTAAGCGGAGGTGTAGATCCTGTCATAGGTTATTCGCTGTCGAATATAACTTTTGTGGCCAATGATTAAAATCATTAAGTTGATTTTCATTTCATTTAAGATTAATAAGAATATCACCTTCCTTATCTTTGTCGAGGTAAATCCTAAAATGGAACTGTTTTCCTTTTCTTTTTTACAACTTATCTACAAGATTAACTTTTTTTATAAAGGATAAATTAGGAAGATGAGATTCGGAACTTTATAATATACTGTTAAAACTTTTACCAATTAAACTAGCTTACTTATTCAAGATAAATAAAATTGAGATATGGTAGATAAGATGACCAATTAAGCTAGCTTACTTATTAAAGATAAACAAAATTGAGATATAGTATATAAGATGAGGTAAAGGTGATGCAAGACATACAAGTATAGCATATTCTATGTTTAGACAAAATATTTATCTTACAAGTTATTTACCAAACATTACTCTGTTAACTGTTTCCCTTATTACCTACTAATAATGGCGTAATAGAACTATATGAGACTCCATTGCTTCCGTAAAATGATGGACTACGGTTTTGATCTTTTCTTAGTATGGGCATCAATTTCTTATTTTCTTCCTGCTTCCAGTTTAGGGTGACTTTAAGCTGTATCTTTTAGGTATTGGACATGAATATAAGGTTGGGGCAAGCTAGAATTCTCAAAATATATGCTGTGGATATTGGATGAGCAACTAAGACAATCAGGTTATCGTCTTGCTTCCAGCGCCATTATCTCTAATTGTTAAATGTTCAACTGCAAACTATCTTCTCCTGTTAGAATCTAACAGGAGGTTGAGGTATTCATTCCCTTTCTGCTTCTATACAGTGTTTGTCTGGAGATCTTAAGCTTTCTTGTTTATATTACATGAAAAGGAAATGAGAGCTAAATGCGTAGAACCAGAGATTTCTAACATGTGTGAAATGATCTTATTGGCTATAACATCCAACTGTTGACAATACGATAATGAAGAATGGAGCTTTACCTTTTGCATAAACATTTACAAAAGCGAGGTGCTAATGAACTTGTGCTAATTCTGTACTAGTGTTTTATTTTTTTTGGTCTCAGTTGTTTTCGCTGCTTTTTTTTTTGTGTTTGTTGGCTCACTCTTGTTAAATTGTAAATTTTAACTGAATATATGTTCTCTCATGTTCCCCGTATTTGGTAATAATATTATAACATCAGTCTTCATTTTCTGTCAACCACAATATTTATATGACCTATTATCATCTAATCCAACAAAAAGGAAGAAACAACATTTTTGATCCATGCTTGCTGAAACATATTCAATCTTCCAACGACAGATCTTCACCAAATATTGTTTTAAAGTATGAGTTACTCATGCGATGGAATGTTTTAAAATATTGTTTCACGTGTCGTACGTAGACTGCATCTTCGATTTGAAAATTAAAGGACTGTTGTATATTTATATATCAGATTTTAACGATAATATCAATGGATGAATTTACTGAACTAATATATTTTTAAAATAAATGATTTGATGAACACTTCAACTAAGGATTTAGACCGTTAGAGAATCAAATAAAAGTAAGAAAATTTATCATCATGCCACAAGATTGTCTAGCCAAGAAATTGAACGCGAAACATAAGAATTGATCAACCAGTTGGAAATTGATGTTAAAAGATTCGACAACTAGTGAGAAGTTTGACGACTGTTGATATATTAAGGTCTTGGTTGAAGACAATTGCCAACAGTAAGTGCATCAATGATTTGCAAACAATCTAAAATCCTAATCTAGATCACCTAAATAAAAGAAACCTCAATCATTTACATAAAATAAAATTTATAGTAATTATCAAGTACTATAGGAAACAATTGTCAAATTTATGAGTTTTTGTTAGAACTCTTATGGATTTTAAGCTTGGAGTTGATCTCTTTAGGGGATCGACCTCCTTAGAACTCTATAGGGGTTCTTTCATCCAAGTTGCTGCTCAAAGGCTACAGAAAAGATTCATCTATTGCTTATCAAAAGAGGATGAATACATGGCTATTTATTGAGTTTCTAAACCCTAACTCCATATTCAAGACTCCTATTCTTTTACAACTCCTAATGCTTCTGTAAGAAATAACCTCCTAACACTAGCCAGCCTCTTCACCTCTTTAATAAGGGTCGGCTAGATAGTTTAACATGAGTGCTCCTCTCTGTTAGGACTCTCCTAGCTAAAGTCCTAATATACCCGCCCTCTTCAAATTAGTCTTGTCCTCGAGGCTGAGATTCCATGAACTCAGAGAACCGGGTCTTCAACTCCTCATTTGATTCTCATGTGGCGTCTTCAAGTGGTAAATTATTCTAATACACTAGTACTTCAGTAAAGGGATGTCGGCGATGCATCACGATCCTACGGTCAAGGATGGCTTGTGATTGGGCTTGAATAACTCCATCCTCAGTGGTGTTGGGCAGTTGGATCTGGGGTGACTCATGTTCTCCCAACTTAGGTTTCAGGCATGACACGTGGAAGACAGGGTGAATTTTGGCATCCTCAAGTAATTTAAGTCTATACCCCATGGCTCCAATACGCTTTGTGATCTGATAGGGCCCATAAAAACATGGGGATAGCTTTATGGAGATGTCAATCCACACCGAGTCCGATATGGGTAGTGGTTGTAGCTTCCCTGGACTTGCCACTGTTTCACCCTTGTGATGTTGACATACATCACATTGTGCCACATATTCAGCAATAATTTTTTTCATCCCTCTCCAATAAAAATTTTGCTTAACTCTTTTGTAGGTTCTCAGGAATTCGGAGTGCCCTACTGAAGATATGGAGTGCATTTCATACAGGATGATTTTGATACAAGGGGAGTCAAGTATTAGCACAATGCGACCTTTGTAGCATAGATCCCTCGAATCCCAAGTGTAATGGGCTATTGCACTTGGATCCTCCTCTAATTTTTTAATGATATTGCTGATCTCTGGATCCTTCTTCCATTCTTCCCTAATGTCCTCGAGGAGGCTAGTGGTAGAAAGGGAGATGGTTGAAACCTTAGCTTGTTTAGGTAGCCATGAGAGTGCATCTGCAACAATATTTTTTTTCCCTTTTTTTATAAATAATTTCATAATCAAATCCAAGAAGTTTAGTTACCCATTTTTGCTACTCAGGGGATGATATCTTTTACTCCAAAAAGTACTTGAGGCTTCTATGGTCGGTTTTAATTTGAAATTATCGACCGATCAAGTAAGGTCTCCACCTCGTTACTGTGTGCACAATGATGAGCATCTCCTTATCGTATATTAACATATTTTGATGGGAGGGAGATAATGCCTTGCTGGTGTATGCGAGTGGTCAACCATCTTGCATGTGAATGGCTCCAATCTTGACTTCAGATGCGTTGGCCTCAATGATGAAGGGTCGACTGAAATCTGGTAGTGCTAGCACCGACATCGTTGTCATGGCTGCCTTAAGTCTGTCGAAGACAGCGAAGGCTTTGTTTGACCATTGGAAGGCATTTTTTTTTAGTAGAGAAGTGAGGGGTGTACTGATCTTCCCATAGTCCTTAACAAATTTTCGATAGTAGCTCGTTAGTTTAAGGAACCCGCGCAGTAATTTCATGTTTCTAGGTTTCGGCCAGCCTTGCATTGCTTTAATTTTTGTTGGGTCTACCGCCACTCCTTCTGATATTATGTGCCCAAGGTACTCTACTTTTTGTTAGAGAAAGCTACACTTTGGCTGCTTAGCAAAAAAAATATTCTCCCGAAGGATCGTCAAGATAACCCGTAAATGCTGCAAGTGAGTCTCAAGAGAAGGGCTATAAATGAGAATATCATCGAAAAATACCAGCACAAATTTACAAAGAAAGCTCCAAAAAATATCATTTATGAGACTTTAGAAGGTTAAAGGAGCATTAGTGAGTCCAAAAGGCATTACCAAGAATTCATAATGGCCGTTATGTGTGCGGAATGTAGTTTTTGGAATGTCATCTTCACATACCTGAATTTGGTGGTAACCGAATCGGAGGTCTAACTTCGTAAAAACTCAAGCTCCTTTTAACTCATCAAGAAGTTCATCCACTACTAGTATTGGGTACTTGTCCTTGACGGTGATGCCATTTAAAGCTCGGTAGTCGATGCATATTAGTCAAGTTTTGTCCTTCTTGCGTACAAGTAACACCGGTGAGGAATAGGGGCTGCAACTTAGCTGAATCACCCATGTTTCAAACATCTCCTTTATAATCTTTTCAATTTCATCCTTCTGGAGATGAGGATAATGGTACGGTCGAGTGTTCGCTGGTGGCTTACCCGAAAGGATTGGAATCTGATGGTCATATTGCCAAGTAGGAGGAAGACCGCGTGGCTCAGCAAAAATGTCGACAAATTCAATAAGCAATTGGGCTGGAGATGCATCAAAAAGCCACCATTTACCTTGTGTAAAACTTTCTCTATTCGTTGGGTCGAAACAGTGGTTACGTTACTTCTGCGCTTCCCGTGTAGGATGATATGTTTGCCTTTGCAGTAGAATTTTATAATTAACTTGAAAAAGTTCCAAGAGACATCACCTAGCATAGTCAGCCATTCAATGCCAAGCACGGTCTCATAGTCATCAATTGGTAGGAGGAAGAAGTCGGTGATAATTTCTTAGTCTTACAGTAATAGTTTCACCTACGGGCATCTTTGGTCGCACTTTAAGATTCTTCCATCGGCAACCTTTATGTCGAACTTGTTGCAACATTCGATGTGGAGTACTATCCAAGCAGCAACCTTACTATTTAGGAAGTTATTAATGCTGCCCGTGTTGATGAGAACAGTGATCGGTTGTTGTTTGAGAAGGCCTCCAATTTTCATCGTTTGCGGGTTTGAGTAGCCGACTAGTGCGTGTACCGTAACGTTGGTCAGTTGTGGCTCTTCTTCCGCATCTTCTTCTTCATATTCAAGGCTCTCTTTTGGATGTTCAATGACCTCTTCTTCTTCTACTGGTTCAATCATAAGAAGTCTCCCTTTTCTACAGCGATGCTCGCGGCTTCACGGTTCGTCGCAGTGCCAATATAACCCCTTCGCAGGTCGCTCCCGAAGCTCTTCTCTTGTCAACCTTTTTAGTGCAAGGACTCAGTTGACAGTAGGGAGGGCTAAGGGCTTCAGTATTGCTGGTCGGGGAGCGACCCTAGTCCTCCGGGCTTCATGGTTCAATCGCTCCTCTTGAAGTCGTGCGAAAGAGATGGCTGCCATAAGCGTGTACGGTTGT